>MU783162.1:0-15221 GCA_026770625.1 Nicotiana glauca | reverse complement strand
TTTATTAGTTAAACACAAGCATCTAAATATCTATAAATTAGGAATTGTTCAAGCTTGTCTTCTTAGTGATAGTGAACAGCTGTAGCTAAACCTTAGTTCTCTGTGGGATTCGACTCCGGACTTGTAAACCGGATTATATTTGCAACGACCTCATTGTCCTTTTTATAAAGCATAGTTGGACGTGATCATAATACCTAATTTTTCCGATTCAATGCGCATGCAGTAAAAATACAGAATTAAAAATAATTATATATAATGAACATTAGTAGCAAACTCATGATATGCTAATTAGCATTTGTTCTTGATATGGAAAGAACAAAGGGGAGAAAGATTAGTGTCAAAGATTGATACAAAGATATGGTAGTATTTAATGTGTATTTTACCGCATATTTCTAAAATCATAAATCAAGTTAGAAAATAATTAGCACGTGCAAGACAGTTCAGAGGTTGCAAACCCCCACGTGACAAGTCTCTGTCCATCTCAGCATGTAGATCAAACCTGTGGAGCAGAGAATTTACAGGTTGTCCACATTCATAAGTAATTTAAAATATTAGAATTTGTAATCTTAAAAATAAAATAAGTATGTTATAACACGTAACTAGGGGTGTACAAAGGAAATCGACAAACCGCACCAACCCGATAATCCGAGTCAAACCGAGAAAAAAAACCCGACAATGGTTTGGTTTGATTTGGTTTGGTATTGGAAGAAAAAACCCGACCATAATTTGTTTGGTTTGGTTTTAACTAAAGAAAGTCAAACCGAAACCAAACCAACCCGATATTATATATATAGAAATTTTAGATATATTTAATATATAAATATACTTATTATGATGTAATTTATAAATATTTCTTAAAAAGATTCATAATTACCTTTTAAATTATTATTTCAAGGTTCGACTTAGAACTTGTAAATGTTTCAATAAGTTTTATAACCATTAACATTAGTAAATTAAATAATGCTAACAAAAGCCCAAACCCAAATCAAATCAATACTAATGCTAACAAAAGACATTCAATTCAATATTACGAACGGGAACGTATTGAATATTAATTTATTTTTTTGTAATAATTTAGATAAAAATGCATAACCTATTTTTATTTTTTCTTTAGCGTTTAGTCATGTAATTAATAATCCCTTATTAGTCTACTTATTTTAGCATGATTTAGCACTTTTAGATTATGTTTATTTTTATTATGACTTTTTAATTAGGAATATTCATATTACATAATTTTATTGACTTTATTGTTGAATATTTTAGGATAATGCCATGACATATCTCATATTTTGTACTTATTTTCTTGGAAAATACTTTATGTAGTTGTATCTTACTAGGATTAAAGATAAAATATTTTGAGCACAATTTATATATTTTGTTCTACGAAGATTTTATCGGGAAAAAAATCCGAAAAACCCGAATAACCTGAAAACCCGAGAAAACACGAGAAAAATCGTGAGCGAAAAACGTGAGTTTTATTGGTTTGGTTTGGTCTTTAGATTTAATAACCTGACACAATTGGTTTGGTTTGGTAATTGTAAAATCTGAACCAACCCGACCTATGTACACCCCTACACGTAACGATGAACTGAAATGTAAATATTCTTTTCACCGACTCAATGTAACTTAAACTCATAAGATTATTATAAGTAAATATTCATGATTATCATTTAATTAGTAACATGGTAGAATGATAGCTAATAACAATAACAATATACTAAGTATATGTCTACAGTGTGGGGTCCGAGGAATAATAGGTACGTAAAGATTACCCCTATTTTATGTCGGTAGAATCTGTTCCAGATAGACCTTCGATTCAAGAAAATAAAACAATAGTTAATCTGCTATCAGTATGTTATAATTTACTGGTAGTGATATATATATATATATATATATATATATATATATATATATATATATATATATATATATATATATATATATATATATATATATAAAATTTATTACCCAAATATTGGGAGACTAGCACCTGCTCATCTCAACAAGATTGGATTCAACTATAGATTGTACATTCAGCAAACACATTAATGAATTTTAATTATCTAGCAAAGTGGACCAATGCACTTTTGACTACTAATGTTAAATTCCAATATGTACAAAATAAATGCAGCTATAATCTAGTTGTCCATCAATTGAGGAAACCTCACACATGAACTATTTATTGTATATGTGTAGTACAGAAGGACAAGTGACAAACAAGTAGAAAGTGGTCCACTAACCAACATGTGCTTTGGCTCATTCCTTTGTTTCGAGCCACGTTGTTCAGATTCTCCGAAAAAATATTACTTTATCCGTGTTGAATCTTCAAAGATACACTATTTTGAAGGTTCTGACATGTAACCGATGACATTTTTGAAGAGCCGAGCAATATAGCTCACGAGCATTCTCAAAGGTCCGAATGGGAGAATGAATACAACAGGATGTCCTTTGCCTGAAAAATGGTTTGATTTGCTTCACCTATGAAAATTTCTATAATTCTTCTTCTATTTGGAGTGAAGATGTATGAACTAATAAAATTCGAGGAAAACATGGAAGCGATCTGGGGGTAAGAGTTGAGGACCCTCCATCCCAAAATGGCAAAACTGGCCACATTTATAAATGATTGTAACAGTACACGATTTAAGTTATATATATTAGCAGTATAAAATATTTTATAATATTAATGTATTTTAATTAATTGAAATTTTGTAGAATGCATGCATGTATTTTTAGGGAAGTAGTGCAAGAACTTGAGAATTTTATAAAATATTTTAAATAATAATATAATTATTAAAACGCTGTAATTGGGTTCCACATTAGCGATCTAAGTTGGTCGTTAATTTTAATATTTCTTTGACCAAGCAAGTCTGACCAGCTCAGTCAACATGTTGACCACTTTACCGACCAAAAAGTGACCAACCTTGATCGGTAAATTATTTAAAATAATTATTTAATAATTTTCTCCATATTAACAACCAACGTTGGTCGCTTTTTTTGACCAACCAACTTTGGTCGCAAATTTTTGATCGCTAATTCCCAAATTTCTAGCAGTGTTTTTTGAATCAGATGACAGTGGTTTGCCTTTGG
The DNA here is from genome assembly GCA_026770625.1 of Nicotiana glauca. Lineage (NCBI taxonomy): Eukaryota > Viridiplantae > Streptophyta > Magnoliopsida > Solanales > Solanaceae > Nicotiana > Nicotiana glauca. The sequence goes on along the minus strand of MU783162.1, from coordinate 12,134 downwards.
AGTAAACTATTTCAGACTATATACACAGAATAAGGTACTGGAGTTTACAGATGTAACCATACAAATGTTTACAAATATAGACCAGATGGTTTTGTCTATATTGTGAAAGCTGAAAGCTACTTCTCTAGCTCAATCAATGACCAGAATTTAAAGCCAATCAAAGGTGCAAATTAAGATTCTAAAAATCTAACTACGTACACCCATTTATTCTTCTTCATCTATATATAAAAGCTTCAATCTTTTCCTATTTACACGTATATTACTCTAAGGCAATATCAATATCTATCATGCTATCACTATCTGCCAGGTTCGAGCCTCAATATGCAGTCGCCTTTATTAGGAGTGTTTCACCTTTCAATCTGAGATTTTTCGATGCGAATTCGAATTTTATCGGGGTTCAATGTGTGTACTGGACACCGGGTAGAAAATCAAAATCAAAATAAAGTGTACATGTACATGAAAAGGAATGGGTATTTAAGTCGATTCTGCATGCATATTGGTTTCCAAATGAGTTTAACTTCTAAATAGTAAATGAGTTACATCATGCATGAAGAATCGATCTAAGTTAATTTTATATTTATATAATTAGGTTATATATAATATAATTACAAATAAATTTAATTTTAATCACAAATTTAAAATGTATATTAACTATATATATGTTCCCATTGTTAAATTGAATTAATGGATATAATCATATAATATATAACGACCTGGCCGGTCGTTTCGAGAATTTAAGCTCTGTTCGGCAGCGTAAGGTCTTGAACAACTGCATATTATGTATATCGACTTGCGTGCATGGTTGAATTCAGCTATCGGATGATTCAGAGTCGAATTGGAAGAATGATTCTAGTTTTGGAAGCTTAAGCGATGAGAATTTGATCGGGATTTAATTTTTGAGTAAACGACTCCGGAATGAGTTTTGGATCATGTCAGCAGCCTCACATGGTGATTTTGGACTTAGGCGCGTGTTCGGATTTGGATTTGGAAGTCCGTAGGTTAAATTGAAGCATTTCGGCGAAGATTGAAAAAGTTGAAGTTTGGAAGATGGAGAAATTTGACCAACAGTTGACTTTTGGGATATCGGAGTCGGAATGCGATTTTGAGAGTTGGAATAGCTCCGCCATGTCATTTGGGACTTGCTACAAAATTTAGCGTCATTCCGGGTTGAATTGATAGGTTTCGGCGCGAGTTTTAGAAGTTGGAAGATTTGAAAGTTCATAAGTTCGATTCATGGCGCGATTTGCATATTCGATGTTGTTTGATATGATTTGAGACCCGAGCGAGTCCGTGTTAGGTTATAGAACTTGTTTTTGTGTTTGGATGGGGTCCCGAGGGTCTCGGGTGTGTTCCGGATGGGCTATAGGCCAATTTCCTCTATTTTTGGATTGCTAGTTTCTGGTGTCCGTGCCTTTCGCGTTTGCATTGTGTTCTTTTGACCCCCTGATTTTACTTATTCGCGTTTGCATAGTATGCCTCGCGGATCGCGTAGCCCTGCTTATCCCATTCATCGCATTCGTGCCCTAAACCAGGCCCTAGGCACTGTGATCATTTTCCTCTTCGCGTTCACATGTCCCTTATGCGTTCGCGTAAGCTCCTGTACATTTTTCATCGCGTTCGCGTCCCTTCACATGCGTTCGTGAAGGGTCTATCTTGGCAGCCTCAATTTTCTTCTCCGCATTCGCGATGCATCATGACCTGGGTAGAATATAAGATCTTCAAATCGAGGGTTCGGGCATTTTTATCATGTTTTAACTCGTGGAGCTCGGTTTTGAGCGATTCTTTGTGGGTTTTTCCAAGGAAATCGATTAGGTAAGTATTTTTCACCTAGAATTTATTATACTACATGATTTTATCTTATTTTTATCATTTAATTTGTATTTTGAGTTGAGGAAAATGGAGGTTTTTGAAGATAAAATGAAAAATGAAAAATCATGATTTGAAGGATGAAATGGTAGCGCAATTTGATAATTTTTATATGGTTGAACTCGTATCGGAATGGGTATTCGTGTTTTGTAAATTTTGTCGGATTTCGAAGTGAGGGCCCACGGGCCGACTTTTGGACCAATTTTTAGATTTTGTTAAAGATTGAGACTTGATGATCCAAAATAGTTTCTTATGAGTTTTATTTGTGCTTTGAAGTTATTTTGGTTAGATTTGAGCCGTCCGGAGGTCTTTTCACCCATAGAAGTTCATTTTGGAGTATTGGTTTGTCTTCTTTGAGATAAGTGTCTTGTCTAACTTTGTGTGAGAGATTTTTCCTTAGGATTTGAGTCTTCTATGCTAATTGTAGTCCGTGTACGCGAGGTGACGAGTGTGCGCTCGGTCTTATTTGCGAAAAATTGGTAGGGTTCTTAGGTCCTTATATTCACTAATTATAAAGTTGTTCCGGCTATGATTGAGTTTCGTATTTACTATTTCATATCTATATGCTTTAATTGGAATTAATTGCTTTATGAGTCATTCTTATTGCCTATTTGACTCTTATTTAACTTAATTGAAGATTTTTACCTCTCTTATTGTCATGCTATCTTTTCATAACTGCTTGTCTTATTTGAAAACTATTATTGTCTATCTTGTTATTGTTTAGTCTTAATTGAGGTTATGATTATCTTTCTGCTGCTCATCCTTAATTGAATTTGTTGTATGTTCTCCATAATTGTCCAATCTTAAAAGAAGTTTAGATGACTCGTGTTAGCATCCTTGTTGTTGAAATACATATTGTAGGATCGTGGTTACATATTATTTTCTCCCTTATTGAGCTGTTCTTAATTATGCCTAGTTTTCTTTATTATGGTTATTCCTTGTGAGCTAGTTTTACTGTCTCCTTGTGATCGAGAGTTCTTGAGTTGATTTACTTTTCGTATTCTTGTATTTATTGTCATTTTTGTTGTTGTACTTGTTATGGTGGTGCACGAGGTTTCTGACGTGCAGTTTTTGTTATAAGGTTGTACGAGGTTTCTGACGTGCTATTGTTACTATTGATATTTGCACATGCAACGTGACAATGTGGGATATATATATATATATATATATATATATATATATATATATATATATATATATATATATATATATATATATATATATATATGGGTTGCACATATGGTGAGACAAGGTGGGAACGTTATAATGCACGTGTGGCGAAACAAGGCGGGCACTTACTATATTATTAATGCAAACGTGGCGAGACAAAGGTGGGCTATGTCAGGGATTGATTTGTGATGTTTGTGATAGCCTGGGGGCGTGCTTATGGTTGATATTTGTGTAGTGGTACACTTACCTGTGTGAGCTTAATCTTTTGAAAGTTGTGAGAAAATATTCTACGTTTTGTCCGTTCTTTTCCTTTTGCTTACTAGCTGGTATGAATTATATTAGGACATTTGCACAAGCATACACGTAGTTAAACACTCGTATTGGATAAGAGGCCTTCTTGATATTGTTGAATATGGATGAACACTCTTGTTTACTTTCCGTCTACTCTACTTGGCACGTGAGTCGTTAGTGCGGTTATGAGGTGTTATGAGGGCACAAGATGCCCAGTGTTAGGGTTCAGGTAATGAGACACGTTAGTTATGATTTGTCTGAGGTTGTGTACCTCGTGGAGTTTGTTTGACTAAAACTTGATGTAAAAGCGGTTGTAATTGCTGAGTTATTACTTGTCATTGCTGTATATGTGGTTCAGGATTTAGGTTGTGTTCCATTCACTCTTCTGTGTCGTTTAATGATACTTGTTGTTACCTTCTTTATTGAAGTTACTGTATTGTGTAGTCTTTATGTAGATACCTTATTCTGTTGCTCCCTTACTTATACTTGTTCAGTTTATTAGACCAGTGAGTGTCTTGATTGTTCCTCGTCACTACTCCACCGAGGTTAGTCTTGATACTTGTTGGGCACCATTGTGATGTGCTTATTCTACACTTCTGTACATTTTTATATAGCTCCAGGTGTTAGATCGTTAGTAGCTGTGCGAATCATTGCTGTGGAAACTCAAGGTAAACTAGTTGCTGCGTTCGCAGGCTTCAGAGTCACCTTCTTATTTTGTATTCACACTATTTTACTCATTTCCAAATAATTGTATTTAGAAGTGTTGCAATCTCCGTAGAGCTTATGACTTGTACTACCGGTTTTGAGAAATCGTAAATTTTGTAAAAATTTCTATATCGAGACTGTTAGATTTTCTTTATTATTATTGTTATTCAGAAATGTTAGACTTACCTAGTCTCTAAGACTAGGTGCCATCATGATATTCCAACGGAGGGGGAATTAGGTCGTGACATAATGATAGGCATCTATTATATTAAAATCTTGGATTTAGTTAATTACAAGATTACTCAGCCACCTTTTCTTAGAGAAGCATAATCTGTTCTTAATTTCTGATTTCAACTTGTTAATAGGATTTTATTCTTAGAATTTAACGTGTATATAAACCTTGTCAATTTTGTTATAAATGCCTTCCCAAAAAGATGCACAACATACAATATACGTAGTTCTATCGTATTCTGTTATTAAAATAAAATTTCAGTCGCAACCAGACAAATGTTTGAAGTTTAATTACTAATTAAATTACACAATAAATAGTTCTTGCTTAGCTGTATTCGTAAGCTATTTAAATATTCCACCTAACACAAAAAATAAATACCATATGTTAAAGAAAGTCAGAGTTTCGGCATCAATACTGACTCTATTATCGTTTATAGAGTGGTAGTTTAATTACAATGGGATCCAACTTTATTTGTAACTCTTAAATAATCATTTTTTAATTACCGAGATACTCTCTTAAAGCTACGGTAAGATTTGAAATTCGGTGGAGAATAAATCGGTCTCTTTATCCTTTCCCACTTAAAAACCAAGTTATTGGTTGCGAAAAAATTTGACTCGTAACATATTACAAACAGTGTTCTAGTTTAAAAGATGTTTACACAGAAAATTAAATGAAGCAGAAAATTAAATCCGATCCCACAAATTTCTTGTGTCTCCTTAAGGAATTATAACTCTTCCACAGTTGCCAAGAATTATAGGTTACTTCCTCCCAGGATAGAACGAAAATAGTGGCGATACAAATCACAGAATTCCAACGAACTCAAAGATACTCTGCAAATCACACGACTTACTGTTTTTGTTTTGATGAAAATGATGCAGTAGTTTAGTTAGGAAGAGGGAGAGTTTTTGAGAGAGATATCTGTAAAAAACTGAGTTCTAAATCTAGGCAAAACGTGTGGAATTTATAGAAAAATATTGGAAGAGGTGTGATGTTTGATTTGGAAAAGGTGTCTGTTCAGGAAAAAACGCTGTCTGCCGCGGTTACGCCAGGACCGCGGTCAGAGCAACCTACAGATCCTGCAGATTGAATCTGCCGCGGTCCTACCGCGGTTACGCCAGGACCGCGGCCTTCAGACACAGTGTTCTGGCGCGATACAGCAACTAACTGACAGACATTTAATTAATTATTAAATAATTAATTAAATAAATTTTGTCCAAAAAATAATCTTATCGATCATCGAAGCCGAAGCCGAGCTTAGCGACGACGACGCGAGGGATTTCCCTTTTTCTCAACCTTTTGAGAGATAGAGAATGAGTTTCTCAATATAAACTCATATTAGATGGTTTTCCCATCCAATGTGGAACAATCCACGGTGCGAGGGGTATCCCTTTTTCTCAACCTTTTGAGAGATAGAGAATGAGTTTCTCAGTATAAACTCATATTGGATGGTTTCCCCATCCAATGTGGGAAAATTCACTTTTTAAGACTTTAATGAATTTGAATTTTTCATTTCCCTCCAAACGTCAATCTCCTCTATTTTCCTTTCATTTCACTTCATTGAAGACAAAGAATGTCTTTAAACTCCAACATGACATGCGTCTTATACCTCGAACATCATGTGTCCCACTCTTACCATTCAAATAAAACCCTTAGCCCATTAAATACTAATCGCTATCAAGGTCAAGTTAATTACTAGTAGTAGAATCTATGTATTGTACTAAGGTATCATTATTTAGCATTAATAATACATTTAATTGCTTTACTAAACTTGCCTATAGCACGTTCCTTGATAATTTATATTCGTTTTTGCCTTCTTGTCACGTTCCTTGCAGATCCTTCTCTCTTTATTTATTTAGTTTTGAAACCTCTAGTTATTTAGATTTTAGGCAATTGAAGCTTGCCATTTTTTCTCACAATTATATAACGATTTTATTTTACTTCAAAAAATAGATAGACCTAATTTCACTTTCCGTTTATCGAACATTATCCACAATTAACAATAAAGCTACAAATTATCTTTTATCAGATTAAAGTAACTAAAATTTACCCACTATTAGGGGTGTACAAGCCAAACCGAACCGACAAACCAAGTCAAACCGAAGAAAAAAAACCGACTTGTGGTTTGGTTTGGTGTTGGAAAATAAAAAACCGATCACTCTTGGTTTGGTTTGGCATTAACAAAAAATAAGTCAAACCGAATCTAAACCAAACCGACATTATATATAAATAAATTATAAAAAATTTATACATAAAAAATAATCATTAAAATCTAATTTGTAAGTATTTTCTAAACTATTTTTATAGTTTTCAATGTCTTGAGATATTATTTATTTGTGGGCTTGTAAATTCACTATCCACTAAGAAGATTCTATCTACATAACCTAAATATCAAGCCCAAACTAAAACCAAACAAGACAAAAAACAATAAAATAGATTATTTCATATCTTCCCTATGTTCCAATTCTAAAATCAAAAAATCACAAATTTTGAAAAACGTTCCCCCACATCACACGAGCTTCGTGCTTGTCATTTTGCTCGGTGATTATTTTAGTGTTGAGGTTTATCAAGTTTACAGTGATTTGCTTTGTCATATGTTTGTTGTCATTTTCTATTATGGAAGGTCTTGAAATTATGATTTATACGAATAATTGGTATTCTTCATATATTATTAAGAAAAATAGTATTCATGCGGATAATTGGTGATTATTTGATCTCTTTTTCCAGAATAATATAACTAAAAAGAAAAACCGAAAAAAAAATCGAAAAACCGAAAAAATCGACTAAAATCGAAACCAAAAAACCGAATTTATGTTGGTTTGATTTGATTATGAATTTAATAAACCGACATAATTGGTTTGGTTTTGGTTTAATAAGAAACCGAACCAAACCACCTCATGTACACCCCTACCCACTATAATAGCAAAGTCTAAAAAACTTTTTTCTCACATAAAAATGACTGATAAAATCACAAGAATAGATTTTGTCGTTAAAGTGTATAATGTTTATTAACTTTACTGTTATAATTGACAAAAACTATGAAGTAAAGAAAAAGGAATACGAGCTCAATATGAGCAACAATGGCGATTCATTTCTAAGGAGAGAGAAAGAGAAAATATCGAATGTTCTAGATATGAATGAAACTACTTTCTGTGATTTTTCATTCTCATTAAAAAAAAGAAAAAATACAAAGTATATATTCTATTTATAGACCTATACTATACATGTATGAATACATCTTGGGAATACAAAAGAATATAAATAATCTCAACACCCCCCCTCAAGTTGGAGGAGAGGACTTCACATCCAACTTGCCGAGAAGTCCAGCGTGCTTGATCCCTGTTAGTGGCTTTGTCAAAATGTCAGCTAATTGATCATTGGTGGAGATATGATGAAGTGAGATGAGCCCTTCTTGTAGTTGATCTCTCACAAAATGACAATCTACTTCGATATGCTTGGTGCGTTCATGGAACACAGGATTTTTTGCAATATGTAGGGCAGCTTGGCTATCACAAAATATAGGAATGGTCAAGGTCAATGGAACAGTAAGCTCAGTCAGCAATCTAACTAGCCATACTAGCTCACCCACCACCATTCTAGCTGATCTGTATTCAACTTCTGCAGAAGATAATGAAATGGTAGACTGCTTCTTCGATTTCCAGCTGATGGGGTTGTTACCAAGTAATATAAGATATCCACTAACTGATTTTCTGGACTGACAACAACTGGCCCAATCTGAGTCACAAAATGCATTTGCTGTGTAATCTGTAGTATTGTTAAAAAATATTCTCAAGGATGGATTACCTTTCAGGTACCTCAGAACATGGTATGCTGCCCTTAAATGGGGTTCCCTGGGGTTTTGCATAAATTGACTAAGATGTTGTACACAATCTAGTATTGGTAAGGAAGTTGAGTTTCCCAACTAGCTTCCTATAATAAGAAGGGTCATCAAGTAGAGCCCCTTCATCAGGTTTTAGCTTCATAGATGGATCCATGGGAGAGACCATGGAGGGACAGTCTATACATCCAAACTCTTGTAAAAGTTCAATGGTGAATTTTCTTTGTGACATCAGAATACCCTTTTCTGTATATTGTAGCTCTAGTCCAAGGAAATAATGAAGTCTCCCCAAGTCCTTTATTTTAAAAGTGTTGTGCAGAAAAATTTTCAGGGACTCAATCTCTTGTAGATGAGTTCCAGTGACTAGAACATCATCTACATATACAGCTACAAATACCACTGAGCCTTCACACTTTTTATAAAACAAAGAGTAATCAAGCATTGAATGAGAATACCCTCTGTAACATAAGGCCTCAGTTAATTTTTCATACCATTGTCTACTTGCTTGTTTGAGTCCATATAAGGATTTATTCAGCTTACACACTAAGTTTGGGGAGTCCACAACCAGGACTGTAGGTATCTCCATGTACACTTCTTCATGGAGATCCCCATGAAGAAAAGCATTATTTACATCTAACTGTAATATCTGCCATCCTTTCTTAACTGCAGTTGCTATTAGGGCCCTGACAGTTGTCATCTTAACCACAGGAGAGAATGTTTCAGTATAGTCTATCCCAGCTTGTTGTGTATACCCCTTAACTACTAACCTAGCCTTAAACCTTTCTATACTGCCATCTGCCTTGTGTTTGATTTTATATACCCACTTACACCCTATTGCCTTCTTTCCAATTGGAAGGGGAACTAAGTCCCAAGTTTTATTTGCATGCAGTGCTTGAAACTCTTGAGTCATTGCTGCTTGTCATGCAGGTTTTACATCAGCTTCCTCAAATGAGTTTGGTTCACATTCATGTGAGCTAGTTTCCATCAAATGCTGACAACTGGATGATGCTCCAGTAGATGAGATAACAAGAGGTTTGGGAGCAGATGTATTAAAAGAGAAAGACTGGGTACTTTGTCCATCACTTGGAGAGGTTGATTGATTTTGCTAAATTCTGGGAAGGATACACTCATAATCTTTAAGGTAGGCAGGTATTTTCAAAGCTCTGGAAGGTCTGTTGTGGTGTGAGACTGAGGTCCTTTGATTCTGGATTGTAGAAGTTGAATTGTGAGTCATGTTAGGATTGACTTCTTCTGAATTATCAATAGGAGCAGATGTTCTTGATGTTTGACTTCTCAAAGGTGTGTGAGAAGGACTGAAATTGTCATTGTCAGATTGCATAGAAAGTGTGTAGGGTTCAGGACTGTGTAGGTGTTCAGGACTGGGCAAGTTTCCAGGTGACACTTCATGATGAGTGTTATCACTAGTTGAGAGTGGAACATTACTCATGCTACTGGTAGGAAAAAGGTCATCAGATAAGTATGATTTCATTTGAGGAAATGAGGGAAAGACTTTATTGGACTTAGTGAATATTGCAAATGGAAACACATTTTCATGGAGTACTACATCTCTAGAAATGCTTATTCTTTTAGTGGTCAGATTTAGTACTTTGTAACCTTTTGTCCCAAAGGGATATCCCACAAAGACATGTGGAGTGGTTCTTGGCTCAAATTTATTTTTGTATGTCTTGAGTATGGTTGGGAAGCATAGGCAACCAAAGCTTCTAAGGTGAGAATAGTTTGGAGTTTTCTGGTACAGGAGTTCAAAAGGGCACTTATTTTTAAGTGATGAAGAAGGCAGTCTATTTATTATATAGGTGGAGGTTAAGATGCACTCACCCCAGTATTCCATGGGTAATTTTGACTGATAGAGTAAGGCCCTAGCTGTTTCCAACAAGTATTTGTATTTTCTTTCCACCACACCATTTTGTTGTGGTGTGTATGGACATGTTCTTTGGTGTATAATTCCCTTTGATTGTAAAAATAAACTGACTTCCTGACTGGTAAATTCAAGCCCATTGTCAGTCCTTATAGATTTGACATTGACATTGAATTGTTGCTCTATCATGGCAAGAAAAGCTTTAATAGTATGCAGAGCATTGCTCTTACAACTCAACAAGTGAGTCCATGTAGACCTGCTGTAATCATCTACAAGTGTAATGAAGTACTTGTATTTATTGTGTGTTACAACATGGTATGGGCCTCACAAATCAATATGTACCAGCTCAAAAGGTTTTGTGGTGAAAATTGTTCTTTCTGGAAAGGGTAGTCTAGTTTGTCTTGCCATTGGGCATATGGGACAAAGAAAAGGTTGTTTGGGTGCAAAAATGGTAGGTATAGAGGAGATCCCTTTCATTTTGGCAAAAGGTACATGTCCTAATCTGTTGTGCCACAAAAGATCAAGCAAATGTTTACTATTAGAACAACTACCAGACAGAGAATGCTCATTTTTATTGTTTGAACTAACTGTAGAGTGGCCTGAAAGTGAAATTAGGCCACTTTTATTATCATTAGAAGACAAAGGAACTATGGTGGGAATGGCAGGAACACCAGAGCCCAACTTTCTTGTATCAGCTAATTGAGAAGAAGAAGGCAAGCTAGATTTATCATTAGTATAACATGAAATAGAACTACTAGAGGTATTTGGAAGAGTTGAACCAGTATTACAACTGCCCGAGCAATGTAGGTACAGACCAGTCTTGGCTTTACCAATCACTAGTGGCCTCTTCAGTGAAAGGCCCTGTAGAAGAATACAAATGTATCTGGTAAACACTACAATACAATCAAGTTGGACTGTCAAAGAATGGACTGATATCAAGTTGAATTTAAAACTGGGAACATAAAGGACTTTCTTGAGACTAAATTTTGAACTCAGAACCACATCACCAATCAGTGTCACTTTAACTCTATACCCATTTGGTAGAGTGACTAGATATAGGTAAGTTAGGATTTTAACATTAGTTAGGATTGATTTATTGTAGGTCATGTGGTTTGTGGCTCCAGAGTCAAGTATCCAGGTATCAGCATCTGATTTTAAACTATCACATGGATGATCATTATTATTAGACTCAAAATGAGTGGAGCATGCTGAAATACCTGCAAAATTCACAGCTCCTCCTTTGATGCAATTGTTTGTAGAATTATCAGCTCCTCCTTGAAAACTTTCCAGAATAGTGAGCAGTTGACCATATTGCTCCTTAGTAAGGCTGTGCATGTGTTGATTTTGTTCCTGTTCCTGAGCTCCCTTTCTATCATCACTCACTATATCAGTTTCACTTGATGGTCCAAAAACATTTTCAGCTACTCTCTTTCCTTTATTGAACATGGAGCTTGATGGAAATCCATGGAGTTTGTAGCATTTGTCCTTGGTGTGTCCTGGCTTTTTACAATAATCACAGAAAAACCTGGATCTGCTATTAAATTGGTTTCCTTTATATCCACTGTATGTATTATTATTGCTCCCCTGTTGATTATAGCTGGTTCTGAAATTGTTGCTTCCTAAACCACTCACATTCAAGGCAGTAGAGTCCATTGTAAAACTATTACTTGGTTTGACTTCCCTTTGTTTTTCCTCTTGAATAAGAATGGAGAAAGCTTGAGCTATTGTAGGAAGGGGGTTCATCATCAGAATACTCCCTCTCATAACAGTATATACTTCATTGAGTCCCATTAAAAACTGAATTAGTCTTCTATCTTGTTCAGTTTTAAGCATGTTATCTTTTGCCCCACAGATGCACTTGCAAGTGCATTTAGCGTGAATATTCAGACTATTGAGTTCTTCCCAAAGTTTCTTCATCTTTGTATAGTATCCAGTGATATCCAGACTTCCTTGGTTCAAATCACTTATCTCCTTTTGTAATTGATACAATTTTGCCCCATTAGTCTGGTCGTATCTATCTTCTAACTCTTGCCAATGCTCCTAGGCATCGTTCACGTATTGTAGACTATCAGCTAGGTCTTTTCACAATGAATTTAAGATCCATGAAGTCACCATATCGTCGCATCGCTCCCATTGATCAAGGTCACTTGAGTCAGCGG
>MU783158.1:23840-49072 GCA_026770625.1 Nicotiana glauca | reverse complement strand
TTGAGTGAACGGCCTAGATCTTTTCATTTAAACGGGGTCGTTTTGGGTATCTCCTAGGCTGACCGGATATGGGGAAAATTTGAGCTGGGTTGGTAGACTGGGTTATTTGTTTTGGGGTGGGGGGGGGGGGTTGGCCCAAACAATTTTCCTTTCTTTTGTATTTTTCAATTTTGTATATATTTTCACAATTATTTTCACTTGTATTATTTGTATTTTTTTTGTATTGCTATTTTTTGTATTTTATTTTTTCTGTATTTCTGTATTTTTCTTTTGTATTTTGTTTTTATTTTCTGATTATATTTCTATTTTTATGGTAATTTCAATTAAAGTGCAAAATGTTATTTTTCTTTAAAAATGAATTAAAATGCAACAATTAACACCAATTTCAACAAAAATCTACAAAAAATGGTAAAATAATAAGAAATTATTTATTTGAATCTTTTTGGAATAAAATTGCTTAGGGAAAAAATCACGTGCTCACACCACGGGCTGTCCCAAAGTGGAGGGTTCAACAAGCAAGGACGGATCCTCGTCCCCATCCAATAGCCTGAATTCGATGGTCGTAGGCAAACCTATAAGAAAATAGAAGACTTAGCAATCTGTAAGCTAAAAGTATGATAGAAATTATTCGGGAAAGAACCTCACCATGGAAACGGGCCTTCTATTTACCCCTCGATCCACTCCTTAAAGCGGGGAATTGCATTAGGAACTTGGGCGATAGCTGCACGGCAACAAACGCAGGACGAACGAAGGGAAATGACATATAATCAAAAAGGAAAATACTTACGGGATACGTTCCACTTCTCGGGGAATGGCAGGAATTCAGAAGGTATGAGGTCTTCGGTTTTCACCCGAGCGAACCTCCCCTACCAGCCTTAGTCTTGGTCCTCGTCGATGCGCAAGATCGGAGCTTTCTTGCTTGATGAACGAGCTTGATCAGCTTCCCTCGGAAGATTTGGGGATTGTATAGGCGAAGCAAATGTCGAGAGTGAACCGAGGTGCTTCAGCGTTATTCACGAAGTGTTGTAAAAGGATTACGATCCTCCAAAAGGACGGGTGGATTTGCCCAAGGCACACCTTGTACCTTTTGCAGAAGGCAAGGACTTGGGATCCACCAGGGCGAGCGTGAATGGTTAAGTGAAAATACGTAAGTACCCCTCCACGTGAGTAATAATGTCGTCATATGGCCCGGGCACGACCACCTCCTTATCCTCCCAGTGACAGTCCTCCCGGACTATGGATAATTTTTCCTCAGTAACGGAGCATATGTATCTCCATGCTCCCTCGCCTCGGTCCTGTTAACTAGAGGCCTTCTCGACTTTGAAATCGTTCACGATAAAGCATCCACCAAGTACGAAGCTCTTCAAAGGGGACTTCTAAGCCACCTCGGGAACAGCCACTTCTGCATCTGTAGCCGGGTTAGAAGATGAAGGAGCAGTTTGCTGGGGAAGTGACTTGGAGGTTTTTGCCATCGTAATCTGAGAAATATAAAGGTTTGAAGAAAACTATGAAGATTTGAATGGTATAAAGGTTTGAAGGTCTGGGTTAAAGATCCAAACAAAATGTATGAGGATTGAAAATGAAGATATAAAGGTTTAAGGAGCAATTTATGAAGATTTGGAGGAGTTAAAAGCAATTACAGAGTTCGAGGGTAAATTTTAGAATCGGAAAGTGGAAGAAGTGAAATAGGGTCGGAACTTTTCTAGGGAAGAACAATCAATGTGCGACATTTCGCATTCGAGGATAGTCAACCGACTGTTTAGATGTGTCCGAAGTCAGTATGACACCACTGATGGGACGTTTCATTGACCCGTCATCTCGATTGTAATATACGAAGGAAGGAACCGAGGTTCATCTTTCACTTCTCGCCGTTTTGGTGAACCTACTCTCCGGGAAACGAGGGAACAATTTGTGTACGGATAAAATCAGGGGTAATGTCTACCCCGATTTACCGATGAGAAAACAGAGGAAGAGCATGGATACACGAGATTGTAATCGAGGTTAGAGACCCTCTGTATCAATATCTAGGAAGGCGAACGATGTGGCTGTCATCGTGTATGCGCCTCGGGTCAAGAATGAGTTCTAAGAACTCGGGAGACATGGTTAACAGTTACACATGATGGATAGTAGGGCCGTGATACTCGCACTCAACCGGATAGCACGGCGCGGATCTCACCGATGTCGATCATGGATCAGTAGTTACTAGGAAAGGAAGATTTTTACCTTTTTTAGACTTATACTAAGGATGAAACTCTCCTACTATATGAAGGGAAAGTTTTTCTTTTCTAATACACGTTGTAACATGTAAATCAAAACAATACAAGTTTATTTTTTGCCTTTTAGCTATTGTTAAAGTTTTTGCTCATTTGTTCTATTATTCATTCACGGCTGGGCTTAAACCAAAGAACCTACCGAGGACGAGCTAATCGGTCAGCCTAAGCTCAGGCTTTGCCATAATATTGCAATTGGTTTGACAGTTTATTTTATATATTCTTAATTGTTCGTGTTGAATTAAATCACATATCCTTAAAACCGCGTACATATTTAATTGTTACCCGATTTTGGAGTAAACAAGGATAATTTTCTCATGTACTATGCAAAATCGTTTAATGTCGTTTTTGTTATAATTTTTTATTTTTATATTTTTTCCATTAACAATTATTTGCCATTTACCATACTATTAGCGGAGCTCCACAAAATTGTGAACTCCGTGTATCTACATTTTTCGGGAAAAATATCTAAATCTACGTACTGGTTATCAATTGAAGACCTTTGGTTGTTGGGACCAACAAACTGGTATGGTGCTAATAACTTATTTACCGAATTCTGAGATGGAGTACGAACTACTCCCATATATTTTACTCCCTTCGTGACATTTTAGCCGATATATACGAAATTTTAGTGGGAAAAAATGTATTCACTAAATTATTCTTAATTAATTATTACCTTAATACATTGCGATATGTAAATAATGACAAATTTTGGAAAAATAAAATTAATTCCTTCTTGATTATGTAAAAAAATATTTATTTTGGACCAAAATAAAAAGGTCAAAAAATTACTTATTATGGACCGAAAAGAGTAAGGGAATGACGTTTCTACTTTCTATGTCCCAATTTCTGCGACACTTCTATTAGTTTTGAGATATCTTAAGATATTTGATATCATTTCATAGATATCTTAGTGAAAAATTGTTCTATAAAAATTTTACAACTTTTAAATTTTAAATTGATATAGCAATTAAAGTTTAAAACTTTAATGTTGTCACACCTTCTTTTCCACACCTACTCTAAAGGATAAATATATAAGGGAGTTTTTCCATTTAAAGTGACATTATTCGAATTGGGATTATTTATTTAGAGTCGCCACTTGGGATAGGTTTGGCTTTTGGTGTCCCAAGTCACCGGTTTATCTTGAATCCCGAACCGAGGAAAATTTTTGACTTCCAAATTGGAGTCTGCGAACCAGAAATTCTACGTAAAGAATTCTGTTCACCCGAGGGAAGGTGCTAGGCACCCCCGGATCCCGTGGTTCTAGCACGGTCGCTTAAATTGCTGTAAATGGCTAAAATTTGATTTTTAAAACATATTATTCTATAGTGCAAGTTTAAAGATTATTTACTGCTTTAATGGAAATTTTTAAAAAGGTGAACGTCGTTTAAAAACGTATTTTCGGATCGCGTCACATAAAATGCACCCGGATCCTCGACACATTTTTACACAACGTTTTAGGATTTGAATTTGGGTCGCATGAAATGCGCACCCGTATTTAAGAATGTAATTTTATTAAAATCGCGCCTAAAGAGTCTAACGCGTTACTATTTTGGGGAGGGCCATGAAATTCGCTAAACGGCCCGTCCCGAAGTCTAAATATTTATAAACATTTACCAAGGGCCCCATAATTTATGAGTTTTATTTGGCGAGGCTCGTCTCATTCGTTTTAAAAGGGCAAACGAAAGCAACTACGATCTTCTATTTATTTGTTTATCTCTAAAAGGGAAAGAAATCCTAATTAATCAAAATTATTAGCCTAATACAACTAATCAATGATAAACTAAACATGCGTTGGGCTCCCACAGAAGCTCAAAGAATATGCCTTGTAAATAAACAAGTAATTGAAACCTGCCATTCGCAGGCTGCGGCCCAGGCCCAGATGGCCAGCGTTCAGGGCACGCCCACGCCAAAATCCACAGAGGTCCTCATGTCGATCCCCTATGCCCACAACCAGACTTCGAGCATTTTTTAGGCCCATGACCATAGACCAAAGTACGTTTGGAGACTTCAAATCTCTAAGCCAGCTCGTGTGATTCCAATTCTAACTTTAATGGGCAGCCTAAATAATTTTAATCGCAAGTTCAAATCAATAATGCAATTTACTACTCAAATACTTGTGTGTTCTTCCTGATTTTATGTTAAATCCCAGGTGACAGTCCAATTCAAATCAAATATGCCAAAAAAACAAAACAATGTTGATCCCTCACAAATTTCAATCACCTGTATTATAGCTAAGTCAATTTACAAATATGTGTGATATGAAGATAAAAATATAGCTCGTTTCTATTTGTCTAACCAACTGATGTGAGAATTAATTTTCAATTCAGCCAATCTAATAGGCGTAGCATTCATAGACTGGGAACATAATTAAATAGTCAAGTATGGCTCAGGAAATCCTACTACTGTCCAAGTTTCACTCCAAAGTTCAAACACTATATGTTAAAATATAAACTAATGTAAACGTTCAAACCAATTAATCAATCACTAACTATCACCTCCTGTGAAATAAATCCACTCAATTACAGATTTATGAAGGTATCATCACAGGAAATCAACTCCAATTAACACGAATTACTCTATCATCCTAACAGGAAAATAATTTCATCCAGTACTTTGCAACTAATACTTCACATGAAGAAATCCAAACTTGTTTAATCCATATCATGACAATTCACAGTCTATAAGCTACAGTTAACATCATATAGCACAGTCCAATTTCCAGTCACATTTAATTACACTAGACAATTAACTAAATCACACATAAAGTTACTCAAACGTAACAGAAGAAGGTCTATAGCATAAACTGCAGCTTCATTTCATTTCCATCAGGAGAGTTACATTGAAACAGACTTGAGGTATGTACCTGGATTCGAGATTATAATGAAGAAAAGTTGGATTCAGTTGAGGCAGCATGAACAAACAGCAGCAATTTGAATTCAACCAGCCCAAAATTATACCAAACATCAACCCAGAAATAAGTATAGAGTCTAGAAATATTTTGAAATCGAACAAAACCACTCAGATAAGCCTCGAATCACTTGAAAACCAACCAATAAACCTCAAAAATTTCAATACACAATTACTGAACCAGAAAATGCAACTCAGTATCTAAAAATCTGAAACTCTTCAATGGAACAGTAGGTATTTTTTGATTTTGAAAGTTTTTTGTTTGTTTTTGGTTTTTGAAATTTTTTTTCTACTTCAGATCTGGCCAAATTAAAGAGAGGGAGTTTTTTTTTGGGGGGGGGGGGGGGGGGGGGGAATTAGATGGCTGAAAACTTTAGGAATTTTCAGGGGTCTCTAAAACTTATAAATGAAGGCATTGAGATTGCCTTTTATAGTCAACAAATGGGGAAGAATGTTCTAGATGACACTCACATTTTTTCCTTCTTTTAATTTCAGATTTCATCTATTAGACCTTCAATTTTTGACTTGTTTTTCAAGTTACTGCGTTAAGAGTGCAGAAACTTACACTAAGGCCCCTAGGGTGTTCTTTTAGCTATAAAATTCCTATAATACCCTTGCTTGAGTCTTGAAATTACTACCTTTAACAAACTGGGCCATTTTTAATACCCAAAATACCCTTACTCCCCCCTGAAATTACTAAACTAACTGATTCTAATCTAATTACCTAAAACTAATTAACCTGTCAATGAATACTGAAATGAAGAACAGTTAAAACCAAACCTAATTAAACCACCAAACTAGTAATTCAATCAGCCAAAATCAAACAGTGTTCAACACACAATTAAACTAAAATCTGAAAAGAAACCAAAACCAAATTATAAAGCTAACCCAATACTACACTACTTATCAGAATTGCCAAAATAATCATTGAGCCGACGTCAAACTAAACGAAAATACAACTTAAACTAATCAATTTGACTGATCAAAATTTAAACCAATACCCGACAATTAAACAATTAAAATGAAAATCAAAATTAAACTAATACGAACCAATTAACTAAACCAATGATAGCTAATCCGAAGAATTAAAAGACCTAGGTCTAAAATTCAAATCAAACTGGGCTCGAACTTAAACAATTGCATCACAGATACTCAAACACATAGAAAAAGAAAACAAGAAGGAAAGAAATTAAAAAGAGAACTCACCGAATTAAATCTTCAAATGAACTAACCTCGAACCTGATTTTTAATTAATGTTGCATGTCTATTTCGTCTGAAATGGACATGTAACACTAAATCAAAATTAGCCGAGCACTTGAACCTCAAAACAGACTGAGCTCCTAAAAATCCTAGATCCAAAAATTACCAAATTCTATACAGATTCGAGAGGTTCTGGGTAGGGATTAGTGATGAGGGAAGAAAGATGAGTATATGGTGTGATTTTGGCCGAGTTTTGAATAAGTAGCGATTTGACTGGAATTTTTGAATTAATATTCGAGAAGATGGGTTGTGATTCGAGGGGGATGGTTATGGGGGTTGGAAAGAGGAGGGGAAAATGAGTTTGTGGTGAAATTTTGGGGCCATTTGGAGCTTCGCTGCTGCCGGCGGCGTTAGGGTGGAGGGTGGTAGAGGGAAATGAGGTATGAGGAGGAAGGGGTTGGTCGTTAGGGTTTAGACTGATTTTGGACATTTTTATGCAAATGTAAGGGTCAATTGTGGCCGTTAGATTGGGGAAATTGAGGGCTAAGATTTGAGGACGCCAAACGGCGTCGTTTGGTTAAGGAAAAGGGCAGGCTAGGTTTGGGGTTTTTTTGGGCTGGACTGGGGTGGGTTTGGATCAAGTTTCATTTAGATTACAAGCAGATTTGGCCCAATTATGTACAAGACCTCTTTTATTTCCATTGTTTTCTTTCTTTCTTTTTATTTATTTCAATTTGTATATATATATTTTTTATATTTTTTCTCATTTTGTAAAAATACAATAATTAAAACAAAGACCTAGTATATTTTCAAAGTTAAGCTAATTATTTTCTAAAATTATTTTAAGAATTATTTCGTGACAAATTTAATAATTAACAATTAAAAAATACAAAAGTGGACTATTTTTGTTATTTTTTTCCTATTTTGTTCTAAAACAAATTAACCACTAATTAATCCTAAAATATGAAATTAGATCCTAAATGCAAATGTATTTTTGTATTTTTCATATGAATTAAAAATGCACAAATAAATGCAAACAATTAACAGAAAAAACATAAAATTCACAAAATTGTAAAATAATGAAAGAAAAATCATTTAGTTTGGAATTTTGGGAGTAATTCACATATAGGGAAAAAATCACGTGCTCACAAATGTGATGTTCTTATAATTAAAATAAATTTTCAACTATTTATTCTATCATTCTTCTATTCAAAATAGCATCTTAAACATAGGTCCAATCAAGCATTGTATACAAAAAGAGACAGGGAGTATACTATAAATCACCACTGTTTATAATTAAAAATCTTTATGACGTCTTTTGCCAAATTGGTTAAAAATAAAAACAAATAATGTGACGAATAGAGTTGAGTACTTTGTATTTAAAGAACTCTAGAACATAAATCCTATACTTTTGTCACAAATTAATAGACCGTAAATCATAGCTCATCTAAAACTTACATTTCGAAAGAAATCATCCCGCAGACTTGTGTTATAGAGAGGATTATATATCTAAAAGTTACACGAAAAACACTACTACAAGCTATGCCTTCCTAGAGCAAATAGATGATTAATGTATTAAAAAAAAAAAATTCTATTCTGAAATTAAATTAAATGCCTGGAGGAACCAATATGCTGCCTCCTTATGAATACAAAAAATGGATAAAAGAGCACAAAGTTTAAAAAAAGAAAAATATAACAATGATTGTTTGCTCACAAAATTTAACTTTCAGAAAAAGAAAAAAAATTAAGTCACATTCAAATACGAGTTTGACTTCAAAAATTATTTTAAATTTCGAATTCAAACACAATTTTTTTTAATATTATAAAATGATGGATGTTCATAACTCTAAAGTAACACCAACTGCTCCTCTATTGTGTTGATAAAATCCCATTACTTTACACCATCATATTTATGACTCCCAAACCTCCATTATCTTTTCCATGATCCTCCTACGGATCTCAATGATTAATGTCATGTTTAAAACTATTATTTTATAACTTTTTATATATATTAATTAGTATAAATTAAGGCATGATGTGATATGTAATATGCACTTAAAAATACTTGAAAAAAATAAGATGCTCTCACCTGTTCTCTTTCTTTATCTTTTTATTATTCTTGCTTTCATCTTTGATATATTGTACTAACTCTTTTAGATTGATTTCACAATATTCACCAAATAATGGTTGAACACCTAGGGTCTATTTGGAAAGATATGTGTAATTACCTGATCGTGTAATTACCAGGGATAATAATTACATAGTATAATAATTACAATAACATATTTGTTTGCCAGAATATAATTAGAGTATAACTGTCTTTTTTAGCACCTAATTCTCTTGTTGGCTTTGATATAATGAAATAAAATAGAGAAAAAGACTTTCAAGAGAATAAATAAAACTATTTTCAAGAGACAAACTCACTGTCATCTTTGGTTGGACAAGTGTAATTACATAGTTAAATAATTCTTTTTTAGTTTTACCTATCAAAATATATTATATAATTATAAATTAATAAATAATATCTTAAAAGTAGCAAGAATCTTCCAAAAAAATAATATTATTACTTAGATTAATTAATTAAAATTGCAATGGAGATTTAATTTTTTACGAACTCATTAATGTGTGATACATACATGCATATACATAAGAAATGCTAGATATTATTTATACTCGGTTATTTAAACTATATTTAAAAAAAAAATAAAAGTACTAAATAATTAGTAACTAATATCAAAAAGAATTATCAGTATCTTGACTATTTTTTAAATAAATAATATATTAACTTAAATTAATTAATAAAGATTCAATTATGAATTTAAAACTTTTACCAACTCATATGAGTAAAATATGAAATTTATGATTTGTTATACCTTTTAAATAACAAAAAATTAAATAAGAGTTTAGAACGTAATTTTTCTTAATAATTACTGTATACTAATGAATAGAAAACAAAGCTAGCAAAATAAGAAATTGTATTTAGCAACTAAGAAAAACAAAGAAAATAGAAAAGGAAGAAGCACAATACGAGAAGTTGCAGAATTATATGAAATCACACCATAACCAACACGTTGGAAGGTTAAAAATGAGAAAAGAAAAATGCAAAAAAAAAATATTATAAAAAGAATAGTACTTGATATATTTGAAAAAAGAAAAATAAAAAAATTAGAAAAGTTACATTACCTTATAATTACATAGTTTAATTACCGTCAGCTCGTCCTGAGAATTGAAGAGTATAATTACACATTCTCAATCACACCCAATTTCATGATGGTCAAATAATTATTTAGCTAGACAAACATACAAAATTGTGTAATTATACTCAATTACGTCTGAACCCAATTCCTAATTGGTTTTGAAATCATGCTCCTAAGGATAAGGAATTTATAACTGTGAATATATTTCCTGATACATTATGAGAGAGTCAAGCCAGTCAGGCGATTTTATTGCCCATAGCCATAGACGTCGAAAAGACAACTCCGTTCATATTTGTAAGCCCTAAAAGAGATTTGGATTTTTCTGTGTATAATGTTATACCAGTCTAAAAATAGATAACTTATCCCAATGCCTTTAAAAGAGTGTACGTGACGTGTATACAATTTTATGATATTTTAAAAGTAAGTCCGGAATCAAAATGTTATCTTTTTAAATTCAAAATATTTTTTTTAGATTAAAAAAAAATTAATAATCAAAATATATAAAAAGCGATTTTGAATAAAACGTGATTTGAAACAGCATTTTCTATCGTATAATTAGGAATGTGATGGAAGGCTGCATCCTTTTTTACCGTGAATTATTGTTGAGAAGAATGTACACTGATGCAGTTAGTTAGACTAGTGGAAGTTAGTTAGTGGGACCATTTGTACAACTGTCCATAGCTAACATATTATTTGGTGTTCAGTGATGTATATATATGTATACATGTACAATATATGAAGAATATATCCGATATTTTTCATACTCAGCCCTTCCCTTCTCTTCTATTTCCTCTCTGCTTCATTTCTCTGTTACATTTTAATGGCTGCATCTCCCTTAACATGGTATCAGAGCTCGGCAAACTTTTGTTAAGGTCATCAATGGCAGACGAATAAAGAGAAGGTGTAATTGAGCTAATCAAATTTGGATCTATTCTCTGTTCTTCATCTGGTTCAAGTTACAGGTGAAGATTCAATTTCCTTGTCCAGTTAGGATTTGTTGTTTCCTGAATAATTCATCAATTTTTGAGTTAGTAATTCTCTTTAATATGGCGATTAATGAAAATGAGTCGACATCGACTACTGTTTCATCGTCCACACCTGATAATCAGAATATCGACATAGTTCATCATAATCATCCTTTGTATATCCATCCTTTTGATACTCAAGGTGTTGTTCTAATCTCGATTCAGCTTTGAGGATCTGAAAACTACTCTCTTTGGAGTAGATCTATGAAAATTGTGTTGCATGGAAAGAACAAGTTAGGTTTTGTGCTAGGAACCTGTAGAAAGGAGCTTTATGATCCAAGTCTTCATGAACTTTGGGATCGATGTAATGCGATTATTTTAGTTTGGATAACGAACACTGTAGCTCCTAATTTACTAAGTACTGTGATCTATGCATCCAATGCCTACAAGGTCAGGGAGGATCTTCGTGAAAGGTTTGATAAAGTGAACGTTGCTAGATCATTTTATCTTCACAAGGAAATTGCTAAATTGACTCAAAATCCTAACAATGTTTGAGGACTTCTCAAAACTTAGAGAGTTATGGGATGAGTATGAAGCTTTAGCTCCTCCACCCTCATGTGGATGTCCTGAATCTAAGCAACATGCAGAGCATTACCAAATACAAAATTTGTATCAGTTTTTAACAAGATTAAATGATTCATTTGACAATGCTAAGGATCAGATTCTTATGATCCGGCCACTCCCTAATGTCAATCAGGCTTATGCTATGGTAGTCAATGTTGAGAGTCAAAGGAAGAACAGTACAGCTCTAAGTGTTGGCATGGGTGAGTCCACAGTACTGATGTGTAAAGCTAATGCAGGAAATGGAACTAGCAATTTCAAATCTAGAAACAGTTTTGGGAGGTCTACACTACAATGTGATTACTGTCACTTGAAAGGTCATACAAATGACACCTGCTATAAACTTCATGGATATCCTACTAACTTCAAGGCCAAGAGAAGAGGTTATTCAAGCCCTCAATGGAACAATGCATTTACTGCTAGAGAATTTCAACCTCCTGACCCTCCACAGTCTACTCCTCAGTTTTCCCCTGCTTCAGTGTTTACTCAAGAACAATATAATCAGATATTGTACATGCTAAGCAAAGAAAAGCAAGTGGAATCAGTGACTAATGCAACAACTATGAATAACACATGTACTATAAGAGCTTTTATGACTCATCTAGTTAATGGAAACTGGATAGTAGATACAGGGGCCTCCAATCATATGGTGCACAATCTCAAATTACTAAGTGAAATCAAAGATCTGACTAGTATAGATCATAACAAGGCTCATCTTCCTAATGGCGAGCAAATTGCAATCAGTCACTCAGGAGTGTCCAAAATCTTCAAAACAAAATCATTATAGAATGTCTTGTACATTCCAGACTTCAAATACAACTTGCTTTCAGTCTCAAAGCTTACAAAGGAATTAAGATGTCTTGTTACCTTCTTTCCTGATTTCTGTCTTTTTCAGGATCTCTTGACTGGGAAGGTAATGGGGATTGGTAAGGAAGAATGTGGACTCTACATCCTCAAGCCAGACACTTCTGAAGGACCAGTACAGCAGTTGAATGTCAAACAATGCAACAAACTAGCACCTTCCGCAAATAATACCTCTAGTTCAAATAAGACAGTTTCTGTTAAGTCTACTAAAGATTGTAGTGTCTCTATGGCACAAGAGATTGTGACATGCTCCTCTAAAAGTTCTACAGAAAATTAGTAGTTTACCTTACATTCCTATGCAAGATCATCATTGTACTGTTTTTCCTATTGCTAAGCAATCTAGACTGCCATTTCCTCACAGCACCTCTAGTTATATTCTTCCTTTTGAACTTGTGCATGCTGATGTGTGGGGTCCCTACAGGGTCCCAACTTATAATGGTAAGAGGTACTTTCTGACACTGGTGGATGATTTTTTTAAGTATACCTGGATATTCTTGATGAACACAAAGGCAGAATCTATTGTTGTGTTGAAAATATTCTTAGCCCTAGTTCAAACTCAATTTGATAGTAAGGTTAAATGTCTCAGGACTGACAATGGTACTGAGTTCTTTAATGAGCAGGTGACTAGTCTGTTGTTGCTGCATGGCATCATTCACCAGAGTTCCTATATGTACACACCTCAATAAAATGGTAGTTGGGAGAAAGCACAGGTCAATTCTCAACATGGCAAGGGCCCTGAGGTTTCAAGCTTTTATTCCACTCCACTTCTGGGGTGAGTGTGTCTCCACAGTATTCTATCTTTTAAATAGATTGCCTGCTGTCTTATTGAAAGGAGCCTCTCCTTTTGAGAAGCTTTATGGTAAGGTTCTCTCTCTCCAGCACTTGAGAGTTTTTGGAAGTCTTTGTTATGCCTCTTCTACTGGTAAATCTGATAAATTTGGTCCTAGAGCTATTCTTTCTGTTCATCTTGGTTACTCTTCTATCCAAAAGGGTTAAATTCTCTATGCTCTCCACTCTAAATCCTTCTTTGTAAGCAGAGATACTGTTTTTCAGGAGGATATCTTCCCTTTAAGCATGACCTCTCTGGTTCCTCCCCTCTATTTCCCGTCTTAGAAATGATAGAACCTGATCCTTCTCCTACCTCTCCTTCTCATACCTCTCCTTCTCACACCTCTTCTCCCATCAGTTCCCCTTTTCCTTCTTCAGCTTCTCCAGGTGATCCTCATTCAGCTTCATCATCTCATCCTTCACCATCCAGTCCTCTTCCCATTGCTTCTCTTCCTCCTATTAGAAAATCCTCCAGGACCTCTGTTCCTCCAATATGGTTGAAAGACTATGTTATCCCACTAAAGGAGCTATTTGCACTTATCCCATTTCTAACTATGTTGGTTATGACAAGTTGTCTCCTACCTATCAATCTTGTATTGCTGCTTATTCTGTTGTGTCTGAACCTACCTCTTATGCTAAAGCCCGCACTGATCCTCAGTGGATAGAGGCTATGCAGGCTGAACTTGTAGCTCTTGAGGAAAATCAGACCTGGTGCATTGTTGATCTACCTCCTGGTAAGTCTCCTATTGGCTGTGAGTGGGTATTCAAAGTCAAGTACAACTCTATTGGGAAGGTGGAAAGATATACGGCTTGATTGGTTGCTAAGGGGTATAGCCAGCTTGAAGGGTTGGATTACAAGGAGACTTTCTCTCCTGTGGCTAAAATGGTGACAGTCAGGTCTGTGGTGGCTTTGGCTGCAGCATCTGGCTGGTTCATTTTTCAAATGGATGTCCACAATGCCTTTCTCCAAGGAGATATCCTTAAGGAAGTCTATATGCAGATGGCTTTACCAGCCAGGGGGAGTATCATCAGATGAAGGTGTGTAAGCTACATACGTCATTGTATGGACTTAAACAGGCTCCTAGACAGTGGAACCTAAAGCTGACCTCTGCTCTCAAGGATATGGGATTCGTTCAATCTCATTATGATTACTCACTGTTCACACAAAGAGTTGGTGGTGATCTCATAATAATCTTAGTATATGTTGATGATCTATTGGTTACTGGGAATAATGTGAAGCTTCTTCATCAGGTGAGAACAGACTTGCAGGCTAGGTTTAAAATGAAGGACTTGGGAGAATTAAAGCTCTTCTTGGGCATTGAGTTCTCCAGGTCTAAGGAAGCTATTCTGATGAATCAAAAGAAATATGCTCTTGAACTTGTGTCTGAGATGGGATTGGCAGGTAGTAAGCCTGTTGCTACACCTCTTGAGTTTAATCACAAACTCACTTCAGTAGCATTTGATGAATTTATGAACAGAGGAGAAGCCTCCACTGATATGCAACTTGAGGACCCAGGAAGCTATCAAAGACTGGTTGGCAGATTGCTATATCTCACAATGATAAGACCAGACATTGCCTTTGTTGTTCAAGTATTGAGTTAACATATACATGCTCCTAAGTAGTCACATTTGGAGGCAGCTATAAGAGTTGTCAAGTATATCAAGGGAACTGCAGGTTTGGGTCTGTTTATGCCAGCAAAAGGTAACAAGGAGCTAGTTGCCTATTTTGATTCTGACTGGGGTTCATGTGTGGAAACAAGGAAATCCATTACTGGTTATATAATCAAGTTTGGTGCAGGTATAATCTCCTGGAAATTTAAGAAACAAAGCACAGTTTCCAGGAGCTCAGCTGAATCAGAATTTAGGAGTATGGCAGCTACTGTTGTAGAGGTGACTTGGCTAGTTGGCTTATTTGGAGAACTTGGAGTTGCAGTACCTAATCCTGTGCAACTATTCTGTAATAGCAAGGCTGCTATACAGATTGCAGCACATCCTATATTCTATGAAAGAACAAAGCATTTTGATATTGATTGTCACTTTGTAAGGGAAAAAATCCAGAGTGGCAAGATTCAAACACAACACATAGGGACAAAGGAACAACCTGCAGATCTACTTACCAAGAGTCTATACAAGCCACAACATGAGTACTTGATTAGCAAGCTGGGAATGAAGAACCTCTTCCATCCCTCAGCTTGAGGGGGAGTGTTGAGAAGAATGTACAGTGATGTAGTTAGTTAGACTAGTGGAAGTTAGTTAGTGGGACTACTTGTACAGCTGTCCATAGCTAACATATTGTTAGGTGTTCAGTGATGTATATATATATATATACATGTACAGTAGATGAAGAATAGATCTGATATTTTCCATACTCAGCTCTTCCCTTCTCTTCTATTCCTCTCTGCTTCATTTCTCTGTTACATTTTAATGGCTGCATCACCCTTAACAATTATCAATATAGTTCGCGTTTGGTCCCACTACAGTGGACCACAACAATCTCCACTATCATTAATGTTTTTTCAGGATAAGGAGTGCAATTTTTATGTTGACTCCACAGTAATTATCTCTTATACTGAAATTCACCTAAGGGTAAAACCGAAACAAATGAATAATTAGGCTATTTGGAATATTTTTCTTATAATACATTTAAGTAATTTGTAAATCACTGTAGATTTTAGAATTCAGTTCGTTATTTTGAAATAGAGCAATTCTAGTTCATCAATTTGAGAAGTATTTTACGTGAAATATCAATTTTAATTCACAAAATTAGAACTTTTTTACCCTGAAATTCATCATATGAACTTATGAGTTTGAGTTTGGGATTCTAACATAGAATATTTAATTTACCAATTTTGAGAACTTGCATATTTTTCTTATTTAGTGAACCCATGAGATGTATGCTATATGTGCAAATATAATTTTTACTTTCAATTTTTTTCCTTCAAATTCAACCTGTATTTAAATTATTTTTCTTCTTTTTCTTTTTCTTCTATTTTTTCCAAAATATTGTTGGGGATTTGGTGGGGGGGTGGGGGGGCCTGCGAAGTGATTTGCAGTGGGAAGCGTGCGGTAAGATAGATAGTGCGACCAAACGTGAACTATATTGATAATCCACTGTAAAAAAGGATGCAGCCTAGCCTTCCATCACGTTGCCCAAGTATACTATAGAAAACGCTGTTTCAAACTTTTAACTACCTTGAGTGCAAATATTATGCATTTTCCCAGCACAAGATTGCAAAACAATTTGCAATCGACAGCGTACAGACTAACAGTTACTACTACATACCATCTGACAACAGTATGGCAAATAATGTGTATATGATCGAAATTAGGCACGCCCGATTTCCCAGGTTTGAGGGATCGCCTTAGGTCCGAATTCGGATAAGGTCGAGTTCGAGGTCGATGAACCAGAGTCAAGCTCGAAGACAGAATACAATGCTCGAAGATAGGAGTACGAGGAATACCGAAGCCGAGTATGCTCGACCCTGAATAATGCCGTTATGCATTTGTAACATAATGAGATAGATTCCTGCCACATCCCCAAGATCATGGTGCAAATCCCGAAATAGGATTGTACAATTTCGTACTAGGCAGTTAGACAGTTGACCCAATAATATTCCTTACTGTAAATGGAAATGTACCTTATTTAGGATTTTCGTATTATATAAAGGGAACTCAATCATTTGTAACATCATCTAATCATTGGCAAAGAATATACTATCTTACTTTTCTGGCTCATTGCTCATCAAAATTGTCTTTTCTCTCTACTGTTTACTTTATTGTTCTTTGTTCATCTCGAGGTCACTAAACACGAGGTCAGAACTGCTTGAGTAGCACTGGTTTGATTCACTTGTTTCTTTCATTTATACCTCATATTTCTTGATTATTAATTGGTATTGAACTAAATCACATATCTTTAAAACCACAAAGAAAATTTAATTGTTACTCGTATTTTTGAGGTAAAAAGTTTGGCGCCCACTGTGGGGCTAAAGATAATAGTAATTATTTCTTTACTGATTCTCATTACACCAGTTATTTTTAAAAAATTTCTTGTCAAGATTTTCTGATTCTCAAGATTAAAAATGTCAAACTCTCAAAATATACCTGTTCATGACAACAAAGGTCTTGGATTTCATGGGGAAAACGACAATGCAGGGGTTGGTGTATCACCAATAAACCCTGGGGAAGTGCCAAATCTGGAACCAATTGATGTTAGTTCGCACATTGCTTTAACTGCACATTTAGGCGCAGACCCCGGAGGGAGTGTACGCAGAGAAGCCCGATCTGGGGGCCAAGGAACACTAGGTATAGGTGATTGGGGAATTAGCCTCCAAGAGATATTCGAGATGCTGCAAGCTTAGCAGATCGTCATCGCTCAATTTCAAAGTTAGAATAAAACTCCGAGTATAACTGAACCAGAAAACACTCGGCGTGCTAAACCAGCGCCAGAGAGGACGAACGAAAATGACTCGGGGACTAACACCACTATTATGAGGATGCTCGAAGAGCTCACCAAGAGGATCGAATTAGGGGAAAAGAAGATTGAAGACAATAATAAAAAGGTGGAGACTTATAACTCCCGTGTTGACCAGATACTGGGGGAACCTCCAGTTTTGAAAGGCTTAGATGCAAAAAAATTCATACAAAAACCATTCTCTCAGAGCGCGGATCCGATGCCCATCCCTAAAAAGTTTCGCACGCCCGATATACCCAAGTACAACAGGACAACCGACTCTAACGAGCATATCACTTCATACACTTGCGGGATCAAAGGAAATGACTTGAATGACGATGAGATCAAATCAGTATTATTAAAAAAGTTTGGAGAAACATTGTCAAAAGGAGCTATGATTTGGTATCACAACTTGCCTCATAGCTCTATTGATTCGTTTTTTATGTTAGCAGATGCCTTTATGAAAGCATGCGCCGGAGCCATAAAGATGGCAACGAGAAAATTAGACAACTTCAAGATAAAACAAAGGAATGATGAGATGTTGAGGGAGTTCGTGTCTAGGTTCCAAATGGAGCTAATGGAGTTACCACCGGTCTCGGATGACTTGGCAGTACAAGATTTTATACAGGGTTTGAATGAAAGGAGTTCGATTGCGTCTCGACAACTAAAGCAGAATCTGATTGAGTATCCAGTTGTGTAGTGGTCGGACGTGCATAATCATTACCAATCAAATATTAGAGTCGAGGACGACTGGTTGGGATCTCCCTCGAGTTCAGTTCATCTTAACAGGTCGGCAGCTAAGCCCCCGAGGGATACATATAGGAAATCAAGATTAAACAAAGAACAGTATCAACTGTATGTCGATCGGAGAAATAATGGTTTAGGCTGTAACGCTCCTTCGAATGATCAGAGAAACGATCGAGGTCCAAGCTCTCGGGGACTCGTGAGTAAAAGTGGGTTCGATAAACACACCAATCCCGCGGAGGCACCTCGATTGTCGGAGTACAACTTCAGCATAAATGCATCAGGGATTATGTCAGCTATTGGAAGAATCAAAGACACCAGGTGTCCTAGGCCTATCCAAAACGGTCCTTCTCAAAGAAATCCAAACTTGATGTGTAAGTATCATGGCACACATGGCCATAGAACCGAAGACTAAAGGTAGCTAAGGGAGGAGGTAGCTCAGCTTTTCAACGAGGGTCACCTTCGAGAATTTCTCAGTGATCAAGCTAAAAACCACTTCAGGGAGAGAGATGCAAGAAAAAATGGGTAAGAAGAACCACAACATATAATTCACATGATCGTCGGCAGTGTCGACGTCCCACAAGGACATGTGTTCAAATGCACCAAGATATCAATCACCGGCAAAAAACGAACTCGGAGCTATGTGCCTGAGGACATCCTATCATTCTATAACGAGGAAGCAGAACTCATATCCCAGTCGCACAATAATGCCTTGGTAATTTCTATTCTTTTAAATAAAATTTAAGTTAAGCGTGTTCTAGTGGATCAAGGGAGCTCAGCAAACATAATCAGATCGAGGGTCATAGAACAACTTGGTCTACAAGATCAGATTGTACCTACGTCCGAGTCCGAAATTGCTTCAATATAGAAAGCGAAACAACAAAGGGGGAGATAATCCTACCAGTAAACGTGTCCGGAATCATAAAGGATATGAAATTCCATGTCATCGAAGGCGCCATGAGGTATAATGCACTCCTTGGGAAACCATGGATACACAACATGAGGGCAATGACTTCAACTCTCCACCAGATTATGAAGTTCCGAATAGAGGAAAGAGTGAAAATAGTTTGCGGAGGGCAACATGCTGCAAAGGAGATATTTGCAGTCGAAGAAGTGGTGTTGATATTAGAGCCTTCGACTTCAGAGAAATCGAGCACCAAAGGTAAGCAGGCGGCTAAATAGCAATCACCGCCCCCAGCCTCGACCGAATCGGAGCAACAGGTAATCGAAGACGAAGAAGAGGATTTCCTTACTCCTCGAACCTTCGTCATTACCGAAGAGTCCGATGCAACCAAGTCAACTGTCGAGAAGCTGGAGCAGTTCATACTGATCGAATACATGCCCGATAGAAAGGTATACCTGGGAACGGGATTAACCCCCGAACTCAGGAAAAAACTCATTCAATTTCTTATTGATAATATGGATTACTTTGCTTGGTCCCATTTATATATGATAGAGATTCCACCAAAAATCGCCACACATCGGCTAAGCATCGACCCTAGGTTCAAATCGGTGAAGCAAAAAAGGAGGCCCCAGTCCGAGGTGAAACATGCATTCATAAAGGACGAGGTAACCAAACTTCTTAAAATAGGGTCTATTCGGGAGTTAAAGTACCCGAATGGTTAGCCAATGTAGTTGTAGTTCCTAAAAAAGTAAACAAACTTAGAATGTGTAGACTATAAGGACTTGAACAAAGCATGTCAAAAAGATTCTTTCCAACTGCCTAACATCGATCGTATGATCGATGCCACGGCCGGCCACGAGATCCTAACTTTTCTCGACGCCTACTCTGGGTACAATCAAATTCAGATGAACCCAGAGGACCAAGAAAAGACTTCGTTTATTACTAAATTTGGAACTTATTGTTACAACGTAACGCCCTTCGGGCTAAAAAATGCGGGAGATACATATCAATGCCTAGTCAATAAAATGTTCGAAGAACAAATAGGTAAAACAATGGAAGTTTACATTGATGATATGTTGGTTAAGTCCCTCCGCGCAGAGGACCTTTTGACTCATTTGCAGGAAAAATTCAAAATTTTGAGAAAGTACAACACGAAGCTTAACCCGGAGAAATGTGCCTTCGGAGTTGGCTCGAGTAAGTTTATCGGCTTCATGGTGTCGAATCGGGGTATCAAAATTAAAGAGGATATCACGGTCGTGGATAGTCTGAAGGCCGTGCAAAGGCTAACAGGACGAATTGCTGCCCTGTGTTGGTTCATTTCGAGGTCATCAGATCAGAGTCATTGGTTCTTTTCTTTGCTCAAAAAGAAAAAGAATTTCACATGGAACCCGGAATGTCAACAAGCCTCAAAAGAATTAAAGCAATATCTATCGAGCCTGCATTTGCTTCACACCCCGAAGGTAGATGAAAAACTTTACCTATACATGGCCGTATCCGAGATAGTGGTAAATGGTGTACTAGTTCAAGAAGAGCAAGGTACTCAATTCCCTATTTATTAGGGGATGTTGAAACTAGGTACCCTTACTTAGAAAAATTAGCACTTGCATTGATAAGCGATCTAGAAAGCTAAAATCATATTTTCAGTGTCATCCCATATGTGTATTAACAGCTTACCCCTTTCGAAATGTTTTGCATGAGCCCGAGCTATCAGCCGGTTGGCCAAATGGGTCGTCCAACTTTGCGGGTATGATATCGAGTATAAACCCCGAATGGCCATCAAGTCGCAAATCATAGCTGACTTTGTGGCCGATTTTACGTCGACCTTCGTACCCTAAGTGGAGAAAGAGCTCCTACTAAGATCGGGTACACCTTCGGGGGTATGGACCCTTTTCACAAACGGTGCCTCGAATGTGAAAGAGTCTGGGCTTGGCATTGTCTTAAAGCCACCTACGAGTGGTACCATTAGACAATCTATCAAAACTTCTAGGTTAACTAATAATGAGGCCGAGTATGAGGCCATGATTGCAGGTCTCGAACAAGCTAAAAGCTTGGGAGCGGAAGCCATTGAAGCCAAGTGCGATTCACTATTGGTGGTGAACTAGGTAAACAAAAGTTTTGAAGTTCGAGAGGATAGAATGCAACGGTACTTGGACAAGCTACAAGTAACTTTGCACCGCTTCAAGGAGTGGATTCTGGATTATGTGCTCGAGAACAAAAAAGCGAGGCTGATGCACTTGTTAATCTGGGATCCTCAATCGAGGAAGATGATATTGTCCCGGGGACTGTCGTCTAGTTATTGAGGTTTGTGGTTGAAGAGGGTCATGCCGAGATAAATTCAACAAGTTTGAATTGGGATTGGAGGAACAAATATATCGATTATTTGAAAAATGGAAAACTCCCATCGGACCATAAAGAATCGAGGGCCCTACGACCCAAGGCTTCTAGGTTTGCATTAGATGAAGATGGAATATTGTACTGGAGAACATTCGACGGGACATTGGTGGTATGTCTAGGGCTGAGGGACACCGATTATGTCCTACGAGAAATCCACGAAGGTACTTGTGGGAATCACTCTGGCGTTGAGTCTTTGATTCGCAAAGTTATTAGAGCAGGGTATTACTGGGATAACATAGAAAAAGATACTAAGGAATTTATCAAAAAGTGTGATAAGCGCCAACGGTTTGCACCGATGATCTATTAGCCCGGAGAACAACTCCACTCGGTCCTATCCGTTTGGCCTTCTATGAAATGGCGAATGGACATAGTCGGCCCTCTATCAACGGCCCCAGGTAAAGCTAAATTTATTTTGTTTATGACTGATTATTTTTCTAAATGGGTGAAAGCACAGGCCTTCAAGAAGGCCAGAGAAAAAAAAGTTATTGACTTCATCTGGGATCAGATCATATGCCGGTTCGGGATACCAGCCGAGATCGTATGTGACAACGGGAAATAATTCATCGGCAGCAAGGTAACAGAGTTCCTCGAAGCACATAAAATAAAGAGGATCTTATCAATGTCGTACCACCCGACTGGAAATGGATAGGCTGAGTCCACAAACAAAACTTTCATTCAAAACCTAAATAAAAGGTTGGACGATGCAAAGGGAAAATGGAGAGAAGCTCTACCCGAGGTCCTTCGGGCATATCGAATAACATCAAAGTTTAGCATGGGGGCTACCCTATTCTCTATAGTATATGGCTCCGAGGACCTTATTCCTGTCGAGGTCGGAGAACCCAGTGCCAGGTTTCGAGACATGTTGAAGGAGTCAAATCACGAGGCTATGAATACTAGCCTCGATCTATTAGATAAAAAATAAGAAGCAGCGCTTGTTCGAATGGCCGTGCAGAAGCAAAGGATCGAAAGATACTACAATAGAAGGACCAACCTTCGACACTTCGGAATCGGGGACTAGTTCTACAGAAAGTTACCCTCAATACTCGATACCCAAATGAAGGGAAACTAGGCCCGAATTGGGAAGGATTGTACTATGTCACGACCCGGATTTTTCACCATCGGGATCGTGATGGCGCCTACTCGTGGTAGCTAGGCAAGTCAACTTATTTACCCTTTCATTACTAGNCTTTCTAAACTTAAAATGTATTCCCTTATTCTACAGGTGGGCGCCTGCTTGCTAAACTTAAAATGTATTCCCTTGTTTTTCAAGTGGGTGCATGCTTGCTAAACTTAAAATGTATTCCCTTGTTTTTCAGGTGGGTGCCTGCTTGCTAAACTTAAAATGTATTCCCTTGTTTTTCAGGTGGGCGCCTGCTTGCTAAACTTAAAATGTATTCCCTTGTTTTTCAGGTGGGCGCCTGCTTGATAAACTTAAAATGTATTCCCTTGTTTTTTAGGTGGGCGCCTGCTTGCTAAACTTAAAAATGTATTCCCTTGTTCTACAGGTGGGCGCCTGCTTTCTAACTTAAAATGTATTCCCTTGTTATACAGGTGGGCGCCTGATTACTAAACTTAAAAATGTATTCCCTTGTTCTACCGGTGGGCACCTGATTTCTAAACTTAAAATGTATTCCCTTGTTTTTCAGGTGGGCACCTGCTTGCTAAACTTAAAATGTATTCTCTTATTCTACAGGTGGGCGCCTACTTGCTAAACTTAAAATGTATTCCCTTGTTTTTCAGGTGGGCGCCTGCTTACAAACAACCAATCAAACCGAAGAAAATTTTTCTACCCCAGTTTGATAACCGGACTCTAAATTATTTTACCAACTATTATAAGAGTTTAAAAACTAAGTTCTATTACTAGGGAGGTCCTGACCAATCCTAACTATCTTTTTATTGTATTTATTATCAAATGTCTTAAACCATTCCCATTATCCAAGAGAGTTCTGACAATTTCTAACAATTACGAATTTCCCCTATCTTTTCCAAAAGCATTACTAATTTGTTATTAAAAGGTCTTAACTACTCCCCATTATTCAGGAGGGTCCTGACAACTTTATTACAACTTCCACTATATCTTGTTCTTAAAACTACGTCCCATTATTCAGGAGGGTCCTGACAACTCCTATTACAACTTTTCACTATATCTTGTTCTTTAAAGCTACGTCCCATTATTCAGGAGGGTCCTAACAGCTCCTAACCATTATAAACTAAGTTATTTTTTCCTAAATGTGTTACTCCAACTACATTTATCAAAAGTTTTAAACTACTTTCCATTATCCAGGAGGGTCCTGACAAATTCTATTACGTCCCATTATTCAAGAGGGTCCTGACAACTTGCTACTACAATTTTACTTATATCTTGTTTTTTTTTTAAAACTATGTCCCATTATCTAGGAGGGTCCTGAAAACTCCTAGTCGAAACCTACGACAAACTTTAGAATGAGCTTATATTCCTTTTCATACCAAGTTATGTTTCTCATAATTGTTTTGACATTTAAACTAAGCCCCATTTTTTAGGAGGGTCTTAATAATTCCCAGTCATACCTGTATGGGTGCCGCCTTTCTTTATGGAGGATTTCTCCGAAACTTCTTCCCCTGTTTCAATCAAAGAAAATCTTTGTCAGTTTTTAAATGTGGTGGTTGATTTGTGGCCTTGAACTTTGATGACGATTGTTCTTTCACTTCCTCTGATAACTGATTTCCACTTGAATGCCTTGCCTGTCTACTGACTATCCATTTTCCCCCACCGTCCTTGTCACATAAAATACTTCTTCTCTATTCCAACCTGCATCCCTTACGGCCTGTCATTTACCAATTTCTTGTGTTCATGGCAATTGCCATCCCCCTCAAAGTGTATGTTGTTCCTTTCTTGACAGATCCCACTAACTCCGATCTTGAAGTCTATTGTTCCTTCAATGATTTCATTTGAAGACCTTGGACGTTTCTTGACTGGCTCCTTCCTTTGTCAGAATATATACCTCTTCTCCGTTCGAACCCCATACTTCCATTTGTTATATTGTTCCTGAGTTGGCACTTTGCCGACCTTTGTGTCTCCTATGAACCCCAAAGCATTCTTAATTTTACCCACTTCATTGCACATGTTGCTCTTTTGGTTTAAATCACCAGCCTTGCCTTTGAAGTTTTTATCGTGTCATCACTAGTCATGATAACTTTGATTTCCTTTTGGGAAGATTTTGATTGTCATTAGTGTACCACTCTTTGTCAATCCTATCCCGAGACATTCCTTTGATCTATTCACCTTCATCTGTTGTGTTGTTTGCACATTGAGCCTTCATATTTTGAGGATTCCCAAAGCATATTGACGGCTGGCAACTCAATCATGTTCGACATTGTTCTTGACTTACGACAATTTGATGTGTTGGCCAAATCCCATCTCGTGCAATTGGAAAGCTTGGTGGCATATTTTGAAGTCATTTCTTTATTTGTTATGACCCGACAGACTCAAGAAGAGAGAAAGACAAAGTGGGAAGAATAGAATGAAAGAAAAATGGGAGAGAGACGATTCTTAACAAGAAACCTACAAAAAATNAAAGAATGGTGAAAAGTGGTGAAATTTCGACTAAGTATAAAATTTGCTGGGCTGCGGATATGGGAAATGCGAACATTGGCTCGCATTTGCGAACAATGCAGGTCTGGGAATTGCGACACTTTGGTTCGCATTTGCGAACACTGGGCCTAAGTGCGGACTTCGCATTTGTGAAGTAATGATCGCAATTGCGATCCAACCCTCTCGCATTTGCGAGCCAGGGCGTCGCATTTGTGACTACGGCCCATTTTTCCCACTCTTCGCTTTTGCGAACTGGCCCAGCCTTCCCCCTTCTTCGCATTTGCGATGGGGAATTCGCGATTGCGACTCTCGCT
>MU783158.1:0-23378 GCA_026770625.1 Nicotiana glauca | reverse complement strand
ACGAGCCCGATACCATAGTCTTTTAATGAATTTCCATTTCCATTTTTCTTAATAATTTTAGAAAAATAATTTAACAGAAAAATTCTTTCCTCGGGCTCTAGACCTCGGAATTCGACTCCGGACACATGCTCGAGTCCCATATTTTTCTACGGACCTTCCGGGACCGTTTAATCTCGGGTCCGGGTCCGTTTACCAAAAATATTGACCAAAGTCAACTTTAATCATCTTAATATCAAAATTCTTTAATTTTTTCACAGAATTCACATATTTTAACATAAAAGCTTTTCGGCTATGCGCCCGGACTGTGCACGCAAATCGAGGCAAGTAAAAATAAGGTTTTCAAGGCCTCGAAATTGCGGAACGATTGAGGAAACAGGTGATGACCCTTTGGGTCGTCACATACTAAGTCCTCGGAGTTGTCGGTAAAGGATCTTACAAACTTAGCACAATGGAAGGTGAACAACTGCCGAACAATTGGAACATATCGTTACTCAAACGATACTATTGCTAAGATATGAATGTATCTTTCCTGTCCATTTGAATCTGAAACTAACTCATTGCAGGTGTTCGATCGAAGCTATCAAAGACACCTTTTTACACGAAGGCCTTAGGTATTAAAGCATGCGTTGCACTCTTTTCCCTTAGATCGAATTTTGGCCTAAATGGGTTTTACCGACAAGGTTTTTAACGAGGCAACAACTATATGCTACCTAAGGAAAACTCAACACTATCCAAGGCTTCTTTTCAATCAACCTCGAATACTGGGGGCATCACCATCGATGGTCATATTTTTAGGAAAATACTTCATGCCTAAGAGGGCCTCGATAGGAAAACTTTGTAATGGGCCAAACGGTCGATGAACCGTGTCCATATAGAATAGTCAAGCCCCGACGGCAAAACATGTATGCATGTATCAATTATTTGAAGAAGCATTCTGTTTATATCAAAAACACTTTGTGTCTCAAAGAAGTATACTATTATACGAGCTCTACACTTATAATCCTACGGGAAACGACTCAAGAGCTAGAGCACGAATCAACCCGAGATACTCGGGGATTGTCTAGACAGTCAACACATCCGAGTCACCGAAAACTCGAACTCATAAGACCTCAAAGAGGCATCCCCTCGATACAAAGGCCAAGGCCAACATACTCAGGGACTAACTTTTCGAACAAGTTCAAAAGGTTATCGGGAAATAAGTCCAAGAGACATACCCGAAGGCTACGGCCATATTAAACACTATGGTCATATAAAAAGGCTACGGCCGAAATAATGCGGCTCGAAGGCGTCCGACTTCTGCCATAAATTAAAGGCCTTCAAACACTTTGAAAAAATCGGTTAAATCAGGCTACCCTCGGAAAAAGCAAAGATAAAGGGCTTCGATAAAATCAGCCCTCGAATAATTTAGAGGCTTCAATAACATCAGCCTTCGAAAAACCTTAAGAGGTATTCGATTATGTTTACATAAACAAATTAGTAATAAGTTTCTTATCCGTCGAACCTTCAAAAAAACCAACGGGTAGAAAAAAGACGTGCTACAGCATAGAAAAATTTTCACTAAGTCTTTTAGCTGAAAAGAGGGAAAAATTATAGCCTCTTTAGAGGCCGAATTGGCTCAACTTAAAGAGCCTAAGGGCCGATATAAAAGAGCCTAAGGGCCAAAATATATAGGGTTTGAGACCTCGTTCTCACTCAACTCGGACTCAAGAGTCCCGCATCCCGAGCTCGCATCAAATCAATTTAAGCTTAGCTCGAGGATTAACTAAAACCTTAAGAGATGAAGATGAAACGAAATTCAACACAAATTGAAGATAAAGCAAAGAGGTTCTTTATATTCATAAGAGATGTTTTACAAAGTATATTTACAACGCCCACGAGGGCCCTTACACAAAAAAGAAAAAGAGAACCTAGTCTATTTCGGGGTTATATCCCCGGAGTCAGCATTCTCAAGAACTGCACCCTCGGCAACTCTATCTTCGGGAACCTCCTCTTCCTCGAGGACACCTTCTTCACCTTCCCACCCTCGGAGCCACTCACATCATCTTCCTCATCAAAAGAAACAAGAAACTTGACATCGGTTTCCAACGACTTTGCTTGGGCTATTTCTTCAGTAAGGTCAAATCCTTGGGCGTGGATTTCTTCGAGAGTCTCCCTCCAGGCCTGGCACTTGGCCAAATCATTACTCCATTTTTCCCAGTCGAAGGCCTCCCTCAGCTCCTCTTGAACAGCCTCGGCATCCCTTAAGTATATGGCGATGGTCTTATCAGTCTTAGCCTTCGCCTTCTCAACTTTAGCCTTGGCATGTGCAGCTTTGGCCTGGGCTCTAGCAAGATTTGCCTCTAAATCCTCAATTTTCTTGGCTTAGGCCAGACTCTTCACTTTAATGCCTCGGAGTTAAGTTTCAGCCGAGGTCAGTTGGGCGGTAA
Source organism: Nicotiana glauca (assembly GCA_026770625.1). Classification (NCBI taxonomy): domain Eukaryota; kingdom Viridiplantae; phylum Streptophyta; class Magnoliopsida; order Solanales; family Solanaceae; genus Nicotiana; species Nicotiana glauca. The sequence continues at coordinate 20,952 of MU783158.1, read as the reverse complement.
TAGCTTCCTTATCGGCAGTGAGCCGATCCATGTTCTCTTTCTATCAATGGCAGTCAGTCTTAACTTGATCAACCTCGCTCCGGAGCTGCCCAATCATCTCCAACTTCTGTTGCAGCTGAGACATCGAAGTGTTAGCCTCCGAAATAAGGCATAAAACACCATACTCTATTAAAATCACAATTACCTGCTCATCTAGCTTGGTCTTGTTTTTCCGAGCTTTGGCCAATTCGGCCTGAAGGTCCTTAAGCTCCTCCTCCTTTTGGCTACAGAGGAGCCTCAGGGCCTTTTGTTCACCCGAAACCTTCCTAAGCTCGGCCTCACATTAGCTCAACTCAGCTCTAAACTTGATGATGGCCTATACATGTAATAAAGATATGTCAGTCTAAGGAAAGGAAGAAAAGAAAGAATTACAACAATGAGAGTTAGTATTTACCCTAGAGAGGAGACGTTGAGCCTCTTCGAAGAGGGTGGATGCATCGTTAAAGTCAACAACATTGTCAACCCCAGTGAAACAGTCCCGAAAAGGGTCTTCTTCGAGGACCTTGCTCTGGTCGGGTGTTTGCAGATCCCGAGCATCCTTTATTGTCTCCTCGGAGTAAGATGGTAGAGAAAGTGAGTGACCCATTGTCACGTCCTCGAGCTCCTCACTCAGGATGCTCTGATTAGCTTCGACCCTCTCAACACTTGTCCCCTCCGGCGTATTTGTTGAAGGAGGAGGTGCAATCTCGATCTCGGGGAACTCGAGGGCTTTTCTCGAGTCTTTCTTCGGAGTTCCTTCATCGAGAGGCAAGGTATCAGGTTCGGAGGACTTGGCGGCCTCGACTGGTTTCCTAGTTTAGGGTACCAGCGCCGATTCTTCACTTTCGTTCTCTTCGTCTTTCAGATGTTGAATGGATGAATCCAAGTCCACATGAATGAGTTTTGTTCTCGGCTTCCGAGTAAGGGCCGTCTTATCCTGGGTATCTTCGGGCTTCGAAGCCCTCTTTCTTTTGTTGTCTTGCCCCAATTTCGAAATCGGGGAATCTGTGCCTTCCCTAGGCGGGGCTGGCCTCATTTCGGAGACATCTCCGATGCCTGCACAAATAAACATGAATGAGATGACATCACCAGTAAAAGAAAGTAACAAAGCTTGGGAAGAGAACTTACTATGATGATTGGCCTCCCATTTACCCCTCGATAAATCGCACCATTTGTGCTCATCATACGAGGAGGTGGCAGCTAATTTCGAAACCATTCCTCGAGGTTAGGGATAGCATGAGACGTCCAAGCAACAGTTGCAGAAAGATAAAAATATTATGGAACATGGAAGCAGAATATGAAGAAGTATTTGTTAAGGAACTCCACTTTCGATTAAAGTTCCATCTCTCCGGGAATGGCATTTTGTCCCTCGGGATGACATCCGAAGTCCTTACTCTTCTGAACCGGCTCATCCAGCCTCGATCTTTGTCTTCATTGTTACTAGCAAAGAAGGCCTTCTTTGTTCGACGTTGCAGCTTGATGAGCCCTCGAAATAGCTGGGGCCGATACAGCCGAATAAGATGATTGAGGGTAAATGCCAACTCCTCGGTCTTTCCGGAAAAATAGCGCAACAATGATCACAATGCGCCAAAAGGAGGGATGGATCTGGCCGAGGGTGACCTCGTATGTTTTGAAAAAGTTGATCACTACTAGATCGACGGGACCCAGTGTAAAGGGATAAGTGCAAACACTTAAAAAATCCTCCACGTGGGTAGTGATGCTCTCCTCGGGGCCTGGGATCTGAACCACGACCTCGTCTCCCCAGCCGCAGTCCTTCTTCATGGCTTTGAGGTATTTCTTCGATGTTGAACTGATGTATCGAGATACATGTACGCATCGGCCTGGGATATCGGGAGGATTTTCAATGTTAAAATCCTATTTATCACGCAAGGGCCAGGGGTGATTTCGTGAAGAGTCGACGGCGCCACCGGTTTGGCCGACCGGGAAGTAGAAGAAGACGATGCTTTCTATTTTTGGGGGATTGTTTTGGAAGTTTTAGCCATAGGTTTAAATATACGGAATATAGGCGGTAGTAGAGTGTGGTGTTATACGGGAGCTTGAAGTTTTTCGGTGACCGGAGTAAAAAGTAATTAGAAGAGAAGGAGATGAAGAGGAAAGGTGAGCAGAGTAAATACAATGAAGAGGTAAAGTTTTTAGTTCAAAGAAAGAACACCATATTTAGATGGGGGGTAAGGATTCGGCGACGCTAGTGGCCGACCGTTACTAGCGTGCTTTAATATTTTAGGGAAGCGAGCCGACGGGACGTTTCGATCACTTCGGATGCCTACGTCATGGAACGACATCATCGTCAGAGACTCTGGGAAATCGAGGTTCAAGTCATTTCTTATTCTCTTACTCTAACAAACTCGGGGACTATCTGTATACGATCGAAATCAGGCACGCCCGATTTCCCAGGCTAGGTCCAAATTCGGGTAAGGTCGAGTTCGAGATCGACGGACTAGACTCGAGCTCGAAGATAGAATACAATGCCCGAAGATAGGAGTATGAGGAATACCGAAGCCGAGTATGCTCAACCCCGAATAATGCCGTTATGAATTTTTAACAGAATGAGCAAGATTCCTACCACGTCCCCAAGATCATGGCGCAAATCCCAGAATAGGATTGTACAATTTGATACTAGGCGGTTAGACAGGTGAGCGAATAATATTCTTTACTGTAAATGAAAATGTACCTTATTTAGGGTTTCCCTATTATTTAAAGGGGGGTCCAATCATTTGTAACATCATCTAACCATTGGCAAAGAATATGCTATCTTACTTTTCTGGCTCATTGCTCATCAGACTTGTCTTTTCTCTCTACTATTCTTACTTTATTGTTCTTGGTTCATCTCGAGGTCACTAAGCTCGAGTAACACTAGTTTGATTCACTTGTTTCTTTCATTTATACCTCATATTTCTTGATTATTAATTGGTATTGAACTAAATCACATATTTTTAAAACCACAAATGAAATTTAATTGTTACTCATATTTTCGAGGTAAACACAATGATAACTATTGTTAAAGCTATGTGCAGTCATTGCGCAGATAGAATTGGAGGACACTATAAAGCAACTAAGAGAAAAAAGTATAACATAAAACACCATCCTTAGGCAAGCACAACTAATCTAATGACCAGATACCACAAAATCTTCAACAGATGTGTGTATATGCATGCACCCATGACCTAACCATGACATATTCATTTTTCTCTACACATGCAGAATATCGAAACATCACAAAGCACCAATGAAGGGAAAACCGCTCTCTCATCTACTGATCTTCGCTCTAACAATCTAACAGATATAATTCCAAACCAGCTCGATTCCATTTTATATAAAAACAGATAAGGGTACCCAGGGCCCAAAAAACTCCTATCCCAAATCAGTCCTTAAACTTTTGCACCACTACAGTATTTCTAACTCATTCAGGATCCTCAACTATTGGATGATAATGATAATTCATAACTGTGCTTCCTTTCCTTCATATGTGAGAATAGCAAGCACGGCTCCTCAAGCAGAGAACTTATCATTTTTACAAGGCAGAACGATCCATCCATACAAGCTGGGGCATAAGATATTTTCAACTAAAGACCCAAAAAAGAAATGGTATGAGACTTCGAATTTAGTTGTGCACTTGCATGCTTTAAAAAGCCTTTACATCCAAATGTACAGATGCCAGCAGAATCTTCATCACCTTTTTCTGAAGCTCTAGCTTAAAGAAGATAAGCACTCTATCAATAACAAAGCCTGAAAGACATGAACCAGTGAACAATCTTCAAAGTCCATAGCCCATTTCCTTGACTAAAGGAGGAAGCAATTTACAGATTCCTCTTCATTCTAGCAAAAAATCAGAGTAATACAAGTTTTTTCCTCCTAAATACCCCCTCAATACTTCAATAAGTTTTCTGGCACGAATTTTACAATCTTCTACTTTCTGTAGTTTGAACGAAACTCTGAGGCAGTTTTACTTATTGGATCTAACTCATATGATAGTTTTAATGTTTTAGGCCTGTTTAGAAGTGTTCAGTAGGTAGCTGGTCTATTTCTCAGTTAGCTATCAATCCTTCAGGCATTCAATAAGTCTTAAGAGTTTAAATGCAGTTATTGCTTCTAATTTTGTGAATTTTCAGATGACTACGAGATTCTAGAAGTCCTTCCCCTTTGCTTCTAATTTTGTGAAATTCTAGGCCTCCAAATCTGCAGTTCAATCTTACCCTTTTAATTCACGATTCACAGCATTATTACTAAGAAACATAGCAGCCCCTAAATTCAGAATCACTTTAAACATTTTGCTCATACTTGATAAATTAGAGATATCTATATATAGCAAGTCTGAATTTCAGCGCTTTTACTAATGGAATGGTTTTGTTATAACTAATGAGGCATTCCTCAGCTTTCAGGCGAAAGTTATCCGGGGCTTTATTTCACCAACTCTACAGGACAATGCTCAGTGATATCAACAAGCGATGCCGGCACTTGTCGCAAGCCTATGCAGCAGAGAACTTGCCCTGCTGATAAATTAATAATTCATTCTTTAGACATGCTTAAATTTTGTCTCCTCCTCCAAGGGGAGTGTTAATAAGGAGGATGTTAGGTCTTGGCAGGTGGACTAGGGCTCAAAAACGAACTCGTGACCATTATTTGGTCTCTTATAAACCTTCTGCAAGTACCTAAGTTTTCTCTGTTATTCGAGTACCACTCTATTCTTATGTCATTCATTTTTTGCACTCATTCAAGATATATCATAATCCTGCAGCTGACTTTCTTCACCACACTGCACTTAATGCAAAAATAACCATGTTATGTTTTCAAAATAAATTGTTGGCTTTTGAACTCACAGAAATCCTATCTTACATGAACCAGCTTCATATAAACACAAGTATCGGATATGGGTACAAGCAGTATTTTTTTCCCTTTGCAAAGTTTTATTCTATTTTTGAATATCTCATGAAATATCCAGACCAGTGTCTAAAGTATTTATATAGATATGTCAAAGCAAATGAAAGATATATGTTACCTAACTTATTAAAAGAGAAAAGAAAGATCTATGAAACCTAGCACAAAAAAGTTAATACTCATGCTCATAAAATGTGAAACTAGCAAGCTACTGAGCATTGTGAAGATTAGAGATTGGCTACGAGATCCACTTAAAGGTTCTATTTATGCTGACAAGGCAAACGAGGAGAACAAAGATCTTAGGTTTCATTGGAATAGGTTCCCTTCAACTCTTTACTAGGTTCAGGAGAGCAGAAATATACGTGAAACAGTGATCCCACACTAAACAGTGTTTTGCGAACAACGCAATAAAGGGACAAGGGCCATGAGGCTTGAAGCAAAAAGCAAGAAGAAATCAAACGCTTCTCTGAAGTGAAGTGCACAATGTACGGAAAATCAGAAAATACCACATACCTGAATTTAGTACTGTACTAATAGAACTGCAAAATTAAATAACACGATGGATGTATAAAAACAGAGTAGTTCCAAGACCAACTTTAAAACACATTTTCTCGAAGTAACTTTATGTTTAATCAAAGAAAAGCTACCAAAAATCCTAAGCATAAGACATGAAGTCTCAAATGGGATTAAGAAAATCTCAAAAAACACAAAAAAGGATTACAAAGAAGAAATTAGTGAACAAGCACCTGCCAACTTAAACTTTACTAAGCAGACATAGCTCTCATCTTTTTCAGTCGCTTCATTGCAGGGGAGATAGTCCTCAGTATCTTGCGGCCTTTCTTTTTCTGTTTCATCTTCCTTGTGCATTGTGCCATCTCTCTTATGGGGCCGGGCGGCACCCCCTTCTTCAAAGCACTACCTCGGGGAGTAAGAGTTGGTGGCAACCGTAAGCTTTGTGGAGGCATTGGACTGTTTGGTTTCCATACCAGGTTGTTCTTCATAGAAAACCTAACCTTCTTTGCACTTTTCTCTGCACTATTTGTAGCATCATGAACTTCACCATTTATGACAGGGATACAAGACTCTGCTCCCTGAGTGTTTTTTCCTCTCTTTCTCTTCTTTTTCACAGAAATTGTAGGTGTGTGAGATGAATTATCATCATCACTGTCGTCGTCATCTAAACCAACCTCAGCAGCAACCTTTTCAAACTGCATTTGAAGATTTGAAATCACATCTTCATTAAAAGTCACTGTGTTCTCAATGTCCTGATCAGAATTGGAACTATCACCAGTAGCAGTAATCATATTCTCCTCTTTGTAGCCGCTAGAGCTTTTCTCCACAATAGAGGAATTATCTGAAAGCCCACTTTTTTTCTTTTTCTTCTTCCCCCTTTTACTACCACTCTCAAGCTCATTAGACCCATTTTCCTCAACCAAAGTGCCATTCTCAGAAACCTTTTTCTTCTTTTCTTTCTTCTTCGCCTTTTTACCGCTTCCATCCTCTGCTCTTTTCGCCTTCTTGCACTTCCTTAATGTCTCATCACCAGATTCTTCCTCATTCTCATCCTTAGCCACTTCGGAATCACACGTTACACCACTCAAACCATTCTCAATTGGTATTAATTGAGGCACCTCTTCTCCAACATCAACAACCTCATCGATGCCAGGCAGACTAATTTCAATCCCTAAAGCTTCAAACTCCTTCTCCAACCTCAAGAACTCCTCGTGCAACTTCAAAGCCACCTTCCTATTACCCTGAACACAATCCACGGACGAACCTACTTCAAAAAGCTTCCCCGAAAACCCAATTTTCAACGCAATAACCCCAAATGCCACATCACCATAGCTCTCACCCCCCTCCTCCACACCTTCCTTTTTCCTCTCCAACAAACTCCTCCCCATCTTCAACAACTCCTCAAAAACACAACTTTTAACTTTCCCAACCATAATTTTATCCTCGGACTTCCCCATCACACTCAAAAAGGGCTTAAACAAACAACCAACCACATCATCACGAACCGGGACACAGCATCCTTTTAGCTCATCAAGAAAAACAGAGGCAATATGATAATTAACACCGTGACCCAACAACTTATCTGTCGCCAAAAACGCATTATTCTCCAAAACCTCAACACACTTCCCCATAACCTCCAAATCCCACTTACATTTCTTCATCAACTCAAACACTGAACCGACAAACTTCCTAATAAGTAAGTAAAACTTGTCCAATCTTAAATGGTCAATACCATTCCATTCGCGACGAAGGGTAATCAAGAAAGCAGAAAAATAATGGAAGCAAATGCCTAAATCAAGATTTTTTACCAGAGAGCAGATGCGGTCGATGAGCAGAGCTTGAGCAGGGGCTTTATCGGAGTGCCAAAGACAGTAGAAAAGGCCCTTCCAAAGCTTCTTCATATCATCATCGGCGAGCTGAGTTGTTTGTGTTACGAGCCATGTTTGGAGATGTGCGAAGGCTTTTGACCTTATGGAAGCGTTGCATGAAGCTAAATGCTTTATTAAAGAAGTGCCTTGTGTTGCGTCAAGAAGGGCTGTTTGGGGTTTGATTTTGGATTCTCTGAGCCTCTTCTTGCTCATTGTTCAAGATCTGGAGAAGCACTTGGAGGGGAGTCGGAGGAAGGGTTTTGGGGGAAGGAGAAGGATTAGAGTCGTATGCTCCAATATAAAAACCTAGGGCTAAATTTGGGAGGAAATAATTGCTCTTTTTCTTTCGTACCTTTTCTTTTTTCCTCTGGATTGGAAAAGGCAGCTAAAGAAGAAGAGGGCTTTCTCGACCTAATTTTGCAACTTCAAAAGGGTTTAAAAGTAATACTATCAAGTATTATTGCAAATTACTAAAACTCTCTTTTCAATTTAAATGACATATTTTCCTAATTTTGCAACTTCAAAAGGGCTTCCTCCAATTTTATTTAGTTTTAAAAGTAAAATACAAGTATTATTATTACTAATTACTAATATTCTCTCTGTTTCAGTTTAAATGATACACTTTCCTTATTAGTCTGTTCCAAAAAGAACGACATATTTGTTATAAAACAATAAAAGAAGAAGAAGAAGAAGAAGAAGAGTATTGCAGAGCAAAGTACGAGGAGAGAATTCTTATTGATTTGGGATTAATTACAATGAAATAGAAGCTCCTCTATTTATAGGAGAAAAGTGACTTATTAGCCACCAAGTAACAAACTTTAAAAAATCTCTAAAATATAGACATTCACCTTAAATAGAATTCTATTTATAACGCTCCCTTTGAATGTTTATTTAACTGATAATGTGTCTCGTTAAAACCTTAACTAAAATAGAACCTAGTGGAAAAAAATTCTAATGAAGGAAAAATAGTACACATAACAATACGCCTTCTAGTTACCTCGTTAAAAACCTTACAAGAAAAATTCAGTGGGACAAAACCTTGTAAGGAAAAAAGAGTGCAACGCGTATTTGTTGATACCTAATTTTTCCCTGCATATTTTTAATATATAAAATACTTTCAAAATAGCATATATATGCATATATAAGCATGACCCAATATTTTATTATTTTTCCTTAATTATTCTAAGATATTTAAATCAATTTATTGCCCTATTTTATCAAGGAAAACCCAATAATTATTCCCAAAATTACTATTTTTGGTGATTCATTTGTTGGATTCTCATATTTATGCTAATATATAGCTAACATAATTTTTTTATATTTTTATAAATTAATTTGGTATTTTTTAAGCTAAATTGCATGTAATTGCAATATTGGCCTCTTTTAAGGTTTAATTGTATTTATAGTTATTAAAATTAACGCCAATATTTTAAATTTAATAATTATGTATTATTAATCATTTTAGTACATTTAATTCACTCCCAAAAATTATTTTACTATTTTTTATAAAATAAATGAGGAAAAATGGCTATTTAAATGATAGCCCGTTTGCATTTCAATTTTAGCCGGATTTGAACCTCTAATTAGACCTAATTTCTAAAAACCAATTACCTAATCTACCCGACCCACAACCCTTTTAAATAACCCGCTCGTATTTTCCCTTTTAATCTCAGCCGTTGATCACTTAGATCAACGACTCACATCTGCCCCTTCCTTTTTTAACCTGAACTAACCCCTAAACCTAATCATTTTTGCACCTGTAGCCGCCCTTGAATTCCCCCTTCTCCCAAATTCTCTCTCAAGCTTCCTCAGAAACCCTAGCCGCCTCCTTCCACCTCCACCCTAAAGTCGTCTGAATCCATGGCTTCCAAAGCCATTAAAAGCCTGCACCTGCCTCCTACGACTCCTACACGCCTGGTTACTATGGTTTCAAGGCCAAACCTTGAAAAAACTTGGCCCATACTTTGTTTCATTCGAGTTCTATGGCTGTCTCCGACATTGCTCTGGCCAGCCATAGCTGTCCAAGCCTGATCTTGACTTCTCTTGCTCGGATCAATGAACTTCCAAGCATTTCTCACCATCTGGGTTTTTTTTGTCTGAAACTCTAACCTTCGAGGTTTTTCTGATTCTTTTAGATCCGTTGTCGATCTGTGTTTTTTCTGAGCATTTAAACATTTTCTCAAAACTCTTTCAAAACTATACCTTTAGAACCTTCGTCTTTTTTCGATTTAGGGTTTCATTAAGTTATCCTTTAAAGTTTTCTCTGATTTTCAACATGCTTTACTGTGTTTCTTATGTTATTCTTCTACTGTGTTTCTATATTGATTCTTCTATTATATTTCTTATGTTATTCTTCTACTGTGTTTCTATGTTGATTCTTCTACTGTGTTTCTTATGTTGTTCTTCTACTGAGTTTCTTATGTTGATTCTTCTAATGTGTTTATTATGTTATTCTTCTACTGTATTTCTATGTGTAAAAGCCTTTGTTATTCTTAAGGCTTCTGACTGTATTTTTCTTTGTCGATAGTTTTGCCTGATTCTCCTGTCTTTCAACTATATACTCGATTGTTGGTGAAAACCCTAAAATTTGGGGGTTCATTCGAGTTTTGAGACTGTTTGCTACGTGATTTTCTTGTTCCTCATCTATGAATTTGTTTGATTTCAATGCCCTAATTCCTTTGGACCTATTCGAGCTTTTGAAAACTGCTTCGTCTATTGGAGGTTGCTCGATTGGATTCAAAGTCCTTGTTTCAACTTCTGATTTGGTTTCTTGCAATCTTTGAACTAAACTCTACTTTCCAAAAAGGTCTTTTACTTGACTTTTACATGCTTCTGATACCTTTTTCTCCCTATTACTAAGTCGACCTATGTGACTCTCATGTTTCACTATCTACAGACTTTATAATTTTTATTACTGCTTCTCTTTGCCATGGTTTAACCTCACATTCCTAATGATTGTGCACTCTTTATATAGGCTATATTTACCTCTCAAAATAATTCTTAATTATGGACTGATTTTAGACTTCCTTGTGTAAGTCTGATTGATTCTTTCCATGCTTTACTAATTTCCCATTTTCTTAGGTTGATTTGAAAACTTTCCTTAGCCTTTCGATTCTCCTATTTCTGACTTGGTTTATTTGTAACTTCGAATCCCTGACTCCTTGATTTACTATGCGCTGATTGATTTATTGTGTTTCTTACCTTATTTGGACAACCGCGTATTTCAAAGATTCTTCATTAATTCTTCCCTTAATTAAACCCTCTATGTATTTATCCCTAATTGCCTACTCTGCATAAGGTGCTTACTTAATCTCCTTCCTTAAAAGTCTTCTGCCATTTACCGTTTGAGTTTAAACTCTTAATTAAAGGAGGTTTTTATATTGATCGATTTTAATTGGTACATGGTTATTTTCTTGCCTTATTTTTTCCTGTTTTCAAACTATAAATATCATGCTCTTTCATTGACACAGGCACACGAACACCCTTAGTTTTCTGAACTCACACTCATATTCAAAAAGCATTCCCTCTTGTTACTTGTACTGTGGCCTGTTTTTCAAGTCATGCTACTGATTTTTACTGTATTTTGCTTCCTCGAAACTGGTATGTCCTGTTTAAGATTTTCAGCAATCACAAACAATGTGTTTATTTAATACCTTTATGTGCATGTCTGCCTACTATTTGTGCTTTGTTTAGCATTTACTTTAGCATGCTATAATTTCCTCCTATTATGAATCCCAAACCCCTACCCCAATATGTTTGATGTTAATGGTTTGTTTGAGTCATGAGAGTACTAAACATTATTGTTTATGGCTCAAACTTGATTCCCCTGGAATCATAACCTCTATGTTACCATCATGTGTTGTGTACTCTTGTTGATTCTATAGGCATATCAGCTTCTCTATTGATGTGTATGCCCAGGATTAGCTAATGCCTAAAGTAGATAGGCTATTTGGCAACTTACCCAACCCCTGAACCCTTTGTATGACTTGTTTATGACTGTTTCCCAACACCCCTTCCCCTCTTCTTTACTTTCTGAGTTCTTTTAAATTCTGTTTCTTTACGTGCACTCTCTCTTAGACTTTAAGTTCTTGCCCCCCCCCCCTCTTGTGAGCCTTGCCTTGGGACCTATTGATCTCCCTCTAAACTTGGACACTTGAGGGCTGGCTCTTCCATACTGCACTTGTCCCTATTCTGGTAAAACAATTTGGGTGTGAGCACTGCCCGGAGTCCCATTGAGGCTCTTAGGGAACTTTGACACACTCAAATTGGAGAAAGGCTTTGGATCAGTGGTCTTTGAGTTGGTCTATCTCATAATTTAGATAGGAAGTCTGAATCAGGCTCTCCTTTGGTTGTACTTTTTCTTTTATAATATAATTTTATTCATTATGGTTTGTAATAAGTTGTAATAAACGCTTAGGGCTGGCTAGTAAAGAAAACGGGTGGGTAACTATGCATGCAAAGGGTAGAAATCATGCAATTGTGCATATTCAATGCATATAGAAATCATGCCTATAAGTCTATTACAATCTGTATATTCAATGCATATAGAAATCATGCCTATATGTCTATTACAATGCTGCATATTCAAATACATCATAGAAATCATGTCTATAGGATGTCTAATTCTGCATATTCAGTTGCATATAAATAACATGCCCATAAGGTTTTGAACAAAGTTTCACATTTAGATATATCCATAAGTCTAAAAACCAGTTATGCATTTTAGACACCATGCATATAGGTTTAAACGATTTCTGCATTAGATACCATGCCCATAGGTCTAAAAACAAGTTTCTGCGCCCAGATTCTACGTCTATAAGGTTTAAAAAAAATCAGCAATGCATAGAAAGCATGCCTATAGGAGTTTCTAATTGAATCTAATTCGCCTCACTCAGCGTTAGGCATAAAATCAGTAATAATGAATACTGTCAGTTATAGAACTTGTAATCAATTCATTTAAATTTAGCCTCTCTTTAATAATCTGAGTCCCTCGCTTAACTAAAGTTTAGCAAGCATGCCTATAGGGTTTTCAAATAATTCGTCTCGAGTTTTAATGTCTTATTACTTTCTAAATTTAGTAGATATCATGCCTATAGGACTCCGTCTTAACGCTTAGGCAAACCTTAGGGTAATAACTATACACTGAATTTGTTCTATTAACTACAACTAGCAGGTATGCCTGATTCGGGCTTCTTAACTGAATTATGTAATAAATCAGTCTGCCTCAATCTTTAAGCTCTCTCACATTTGGTGTTAATCAAACCTAAACAATATGTGAAAGTCATGCTAATTACGTGCTTTTCTATTCAAGAAGGCGTGATTGAGCCTCTGTTTGTTTATATGCTTCCCCCTAAAATGTGCAATATGTGTTTTGTATGTCGCCTTAGATTTTTGACCTTTTGAAACCTCAAATAAGCCCAACATCCCTCCCCTTTTAGGATTAATAGTCCTAAGTACCTCTGGGACTGATAGGATTGGGACGGGTAATAGCATGCAATAAGTAATCGAGACCATTCCGCGCTTTAATACCTTAACAGGATGGGAAGGGTAGATATAGGTGTGATGATCACGCGATAATGTCATGTGTAGCCCCTCATTGAGGAGTTATTACCAGACATTGCGTAGGGTGATCCAGATTTTTTAATAAACCTAGGACCCCTTTTCTTTATTCTTTGTTTCTTTTCAGCATTTTAACTCTTTATTTAAAAAAAATAGCTTTTTCTAGTTACTCTTTCAATCTTGTCTACTTTTACACCTTTATGTTTTAAAAGCCCCTCTTATTTGAGCTTTATTTTGCTTATATGTTTATTGTATCAAAATTTACAATAATTATCTGGCCAGGAACCAAACTAGTGGATTCTAAGGGGTGCCTAACACCTTTCCCTCAGAATAATTTCAAGCCCTTACCCTACCTCTGGTTATTCAAATCGAACTCTTCTGGTGTCCTAATGCACCCTAATCATTAGGTGGAGACTCTTCAAATGCAAAACCAGTTCCCAAAAGGAACGAGTTGTCCCTCCAAATGTCATAAACCCGATTTCGCGAGAAGAAGGGGGCGCGACAGCATGACAACTCTGCTGGGGATATTCTTTTAGTCTTTTACCAATTCAGACTATTATTGTGAGTTTATGCTTCTTTATGCACAATTATTTGTTTACTTCTTTTAAACATTCAGTTTCCATCTCGATTGCAAAACTGACTTGTCTCCTTTTTTCTTTTCTTTATTGATTTTCTCTACTACTGCTTTATATTATGAAACTGTTTTATTTACTGCTTTCTTAACATGAAAATACATGACAATACGCCTTTAACTGTTGCATAATTATGCTCAACATCATATTCCACTCGTGCCAAACAAATCCTATAGCAACGCCTATAATGATCAGTGGTTGCGCTCTTCCGATATTATCACCCCTAAATCCGGAAAAGGCATATTTGCGGTAAAACCAGTCAATCAACGGTGTAGTCGGCGGTTCCGCTCCTTTCTCCCTTGAGTTGTTCGCTCAAGGGTACCAGTCTAAAACCCCATTGAAACCTTACTCTGATTAAAATTGTGCATGCATCATGGTCAAACCTAGCCGAGTCAGTTATGTTGTCCGCATAATGACTCTTTAAGATAGCCTTGTCCAAAGTCCCCTGGGTTTTCCTAAAACCCAAACGGACATTACCACGTTCTATGCATTTATTTGGAGAACTGGATGCTTTTATGCCAATTGTTGATATTAAATAGCCGAGTCCAGTGGGGGAAAGGGCCTAACCTTATTTCTTGCAGAAATATGAGCCACGAAGTCCCCAGATTCGACATGGTCACCAACATCCACCCCAAACTGCTAAGCTGGTGGAAGGATTTTCACTCCAGTGATTAGACTCTTGTCCGGAAATATTTGGGGAAACTACCTTCTCTCTTGGAAATCCAACCCAACAACAAGATCATAGAGTCTGCTACTTTGTTCTAGGATAGCGAGAGGTCAGTGTTCCACTTCGGGGATATTGAAATGACACCCTTACTAGAAGAAATATGGGGATTGGCCGGTACACCATGGGAAACTCCGAGTTTGTTAATGCCTGAGAACTGCAAGAACATGGGTTTCCTCAAGATGATGGGTTTGAAGAAAAATCCTGAACTGACATGTCCGAAAGACTCTTATACCCCTTTTGACTATTTGTACGAAAGGTACAGTCACAGAAAATCCTACCGTACCTATCCTGACGAGTTTTCCATCACATCATTGGGACATATTCACCGAAGGGTCTTTGTGTTCATGTTTTGCTTCCTGGGATTGATCGTGTTTCCAACGAAGAAGGCAAGAATCCACACCAGACTAGCTATGGTAACTAAAACTCTAATGGAGGGAATTGACAGGCAACCATTCAACATCGTGCCCATGATCATTGCAGAAATATAACGAGCCCTAGAGAGGAGTCAATGCGGAACCAAACACTTTGAAGGCTATAATTTGCTACTTCAACTTTGGCTCATGGAGCATCTCTAAAAAAGTGAATACCGGCAAGAAATTCATCGAAGGGACTGGGATGATCATATCACTTTTCATCATCCAAAGCGAATGAATTACATGCCCAACATGTTCGCCCTACCGCAGAATGGTAGAGAATGGGCCGAACTCTTCGAAAATCTGACTTAAGACTAGGTACAATGGATGTTTGAGTGGTTTCCAACCGAGGAGTTCATCGTCTGATCCAGAGATGCGCCTTTTCTAATACTAATCGGCTTAAGAGGAACATACCCTTACGTACCTCTCCGGGTTATAAAATAAGCGGGTAGGAAGCATGTTATACCTAGGGTCGACAAAATGAGTCACTTCCAGGCTGACTTCTAGGATAACGATAGTCCTTACAAGTGCCAAGCTCAACATATGTGGCACTATAAGATTGTCATGGGGAGGGATATCATCGATCCAGATAGATACCATGCTGGTTGTGCTCCCTATTATTCAGGCTGTTTGGAGGATCAACACGATGGTCTGGGCCAACCTGGGTTTATTCGAGGGCATATGATCATAGATGAAAACGTCGAGGCATAGGTCAAGTACAATCAACTACGCAAAAGGATTCGCGAATGCGAAAGCGAGCACCATGAGATACAGGAAGCCAATCAAAAACTAATTGAGGAATAGAAGGATATGGTTGTCAGCGCCAACAAGCGATTGGGATATTTGGAGCGAGGTATAGTGGAGTTGGAAAAGAAATTTCTCAAGAGGGTCGAAGACTGCCGGAATGCTGAAGGAAATGAAGGAGGACATCTGGCCCGAGCTTACCTGCTGCTGGGACTGCGCGAGTTAGGGAAGCTGTTTGAGGGAGCCAAGGACGCCAAAGATGACTTCCCCTTGCCAAACATACACATTCTTATCGACAACTGCGCCAAGCATGAGTTGTATTCTTTTGTTGATTGTTTCGTTGGGTATCATCAGATATGGATGGATGAGGAAGATGTAGAGAAAATGGCTTTCATCACGCCGTGGGGGATGTATTGTTACAAAATGATGCCATTTGGGTTGAAGAATGCTGGCGCCACCTATATGAGAGCCATGACTACTATCTTTCACGACATGATACACAAGGAGATCGAGGTATATGTGGATGACGTCATCATCAAATCCAAGAAAGCCACTGATCATATGGAAGACCTGAGAAAGTTCTTCAATAGACTGAGAAGGTATAACCTGAAACTGAACCCCGCCAAGTGTGCATTCGGGGTTCCTGCCGGAAAACTACTGGGTTTCATCGTGAACCGTCGAGGGATAGAATTGGACCTACCAAAGGCCAAAGACATTCAAGAATTGCCACCGCCAAAGAAAAAGAAGGACGTGATGAGTTTCCTGGGGAGACTCAACTATATCAGCCGATTTATAGCTCAGTCCACGGTCATTTGCGAACCCATCTTTAAAATGCTAAAGAAAGATGCTGCTAGTAGATGGACCGACGATTGTCAGAAAGCCTTTGAAAGAATCAAGGAATACCGAATACCTGTCAACGCCGCCAGTCTTAGTTCCTCCCGAGCCAGGAAGACCTCTATTATTTTACCTTGCGGTATTGGATGGAGCATTCGGTTGTGTTCTGGGACAAAATGATGAAACGGGGAGAAAGGAGCAAGCCATCTATTATCTCAGCAAGAAGTTCACCCCGTACGAGGAACGATATTCTCTATTAGAGTGAACCTGTTGTGCTCTGAATTGGGTAACTCAGAAATTGAGGCATTATTTTTGTGCCCACACTACTTATCTCATATCCAGGATGGACCCGCTGAAGTATATTTTCCAGAAGCCCATTCCCACTGGCAAGCTCGCCAAGTGGAAAATCTTGTTGAGTGAGTTCGACATTGTTTACTTGACTCAGAAAGAAGTCAAGGGTCAAGCCATAGCATATCACCTTGCCGAGAATCCCATTGAAGGAGAATACGAACCACTGAAAACGTATTTTCCTGACGAAGAAGTATCCTTTGTAGAAGAAGATATTGCAGAATCCTACGATGGTTGGAGGTTTTTTTCAACGGAGCTGCAAATTTCAAAGGAGTTGGAATAGGGGCAGTCCTAGTATCAGAAACCGGCCAGCATTACCCGGTATCCGCCAAGCTCAGGTTCTCTTGCACAAACAACATGGCTGAATACAAAGCTTGCATCCTGGGACTCAAGATGTCCATTGACATGAACATTCAAGAGTTGCTAGTAATCGGGGACTCAGACCTGCTCATACATCAAGTTCGAGAAGAATGGGCAACTAAAAACTCTAAGATACTTCCCTATTTGCATCACATACAGGAGTTAAGGAAAAGATTCATAAAGACGGAATTTCAGCATATCCCCAGGGTTCAGGACGAGTTCGCTGACGCATTAGCCACTTTATCATCCATGATCCAGCATCTAGATACGAATTTCATTGATCCCATCCCAGTAAGAATTTATGATCAGCCAGCTTATTGTGCTCACGTTGAGGAAGAAGCAGACGGAAAACCATGGTTCCACGATATCAAAAGGTACTTGACCACAGGGGAATATCTAGAACTTGCCAACGCTACTCAGAAACGCACACTTCAAAGATTATCCAGCAAGTTCTTTCACAGTGGAGGAATCCTGTATAGGAGGACTCCCGATTTGGGTCTATTAAGGTGTGTCGAAGCAAAAGAAGCAACCAGACTATTGGACGAAGTGCATGCAGGGACCTGCGGGCCACACATGAATGGTTTTGTCTTAGCAAAGAAGATACTTCGGGCAGGGTATTTCTGGATGACTATGGAAATAGACCATATCCAGTACGTTTGCAAGTGCCATCGCTGTCAGATACATGCAGATATGATAAAGGTGCCTCCAAACAAGCTTACTGCAACAAGCTCACCATGGCCATTCGCCGCCTAGGGGATGGATGTTATTGGACCTATCGAGCCTGCCGCATCAAACAGGCACAGATTTATCCTGGTGGCCATCGATTATTTTACTAAATGGGTTGAGACAGCGTCTTACAAAGCAGTGACTAAGAAAGTTGTGGCAGACTTCGTCCGTGATCGTATTGTTTGCCGATTCGGGGTGCCAGAATCAATCATCACTGACAATGGTTCCAATCTCAACAGCGACTTGATGAAAGCAATGTGTGAGACATTCAAGATCAAACACAAGAACTCTACACGCTACAGGCCTCAAATGAATGGAGCTATAGAGGCGGCCAACAAGAATATCAAGAAGATAATAAGGAAGATGGTCGAAAGTCACAAACAATGGCATGAGAAGTTAGAATTTGCCTTGCTGGGATACCGTACCACGGTCCGCACATCAACCGGGGCAACTCCCTACATGCTAGTTTATGGTACAGAGGCGGTCATTCCCGCCGAGGTAGAAATTCCTTCCCTGAGGATCATACAAGAAGCAGAGTTGGACGACGTATAATGGGTAAGCAGAGTTGGACGATGTAGAATGGGTAAAAGGTCGCTACGAGTAGTTAGCCCTTATAGATGGAAAAAGGATGAATGCAGCTTGCCACGGTCAGTTGTATCAGAACAGAATGTCCAGAGCCTTCAACAAAAGAGTCAAGCCAAGGAAGTTTACACCGGGGCAACTGGTGTTGAAGAAGATATTCCCGCATCAAGATGAAGCCAGGGGGAAATTCTCTCCCAACTGGCAAGGTCCGCACATGGTTCACCGGGTTCTAACTGGAGGAGCCCTTGTTCTTGCAGAAATGGACGGGGAAGTCTGGTCAAAGCCAATCAACTCAGACGCAGTGAAACGATATTATGTGTAATCACCTATGATTTCTTTATGATGTAATTTGAACTACGCCTGGCCTTATTCCCGTTTAAGAGGGGATACGTAGGCAGCCCTACGGGTTCGGTCACAATATAATAAAAAATTCCATTTCCCCTATTATTGGAACTGGGGCAGAATTTTGAGGAGGACCCTCAAAATTCCGAAGATGGTCTTCAGTCGCTCATTGCCAAGGATGTCACCTCAGTAAACTGGGGCAGAATTTTGAAGAGGATCCTCAAAATTCCGAAGTTGATTTTGCATTCGTTCAGCGCAACCGTCAGATGTGCCAGCCCAGTAAACTGGGGCAGAATTTTAAGGAGGACCCTCAAAATTCCGGAGCAAGTGAGATTGCAATGTCTTGGACCATGTCGCAGTCATTGGTTCATCCAAAATAAAATCGTTTTTCAAATATATACTTATGTTATATTTATTAAATCATGCATAACCATCATTGGAATTGCTGTCGTTTAGCAACGCTATCCCAATGATACGTGACGTCAGGAACCACGGGAGGATGAACTAACCTTTCCCCTTCTATAAAACTCACAATTTTCTTTGGATGCAGGCACCCAAGTCATAAAGTTACTAAACATGTTATGCAACCGCATCGAACCGTCGCGCCTATTCGCATTTTCTATCCGCACGCAATGGCCCCAGCAGCCGCAATATCACGATCAACTATCAGATAAGAATTTTTGTTCTTACTATCCGCTTTTATCTTATTGCATAAGGCTACCTTTCTGCCTTCCGAGACTAAGCGTTGTCTCGATCTGCATTTCCTGCAATGTATAAGGCTACTTTTCTTCCTTCCAAGACTAAGCGTTGTCTCCATCTGCATTTCCTGCATTGCATAAGGCTACCTTTCTGCCTTCCGAGACTAAGCGTTGTCTCCATCTGCATTTCCTGCATTGCATAAGGCTACTTTTCTGCCTTCCGAGACTAAGCATTGCCACCATCTGCATTTCTTGCATTGCATAAGGCTACCTTTCTGCCTTCCGAGACTAAGCGTTGTCTCCATCTGCATTTCCTGCATTGCATAAGGCTACCTTTCTGCCTTCCGAGACTAAGCGTTGTCTCCATCTGCATTTCCTGCATTACATAAGGCTACCTTTCTTATTTCCGAGACTAAGCGTTATCTCCATTTGCATGGCTGAAATATCACCACTTTATTTCTCTTGCATGGCTGAAATATCGCCACCTTTTACTCACGTCCTGCAATTGGCTGAAATATCGCCATTTACATTTTTTGTATCGGCTGAAATATCGCTAAACTTTATTTAAATTCTACATCGGCTGAAAGATCGCCAGGTCATATTTAAATCTCCACCATCATCTATACCTATGTTTTCAGTCGGCTAAAATATCACCATTTACACTTTTCGCATCGGCTGAAATATCGCCAGACTATTATTTAAATTCTCCATCAGCTGGAATATCGCCTGTTTATTTAAAATTTCTGTCGACTAAAATATCGCCATTTACATTTCTTTGCATCGGCTGAAATACCGCCAAATCTTGCATCTCATGGTCTGAAATATCGCCAAACTGTCCAAAGGCGTCATCATTCGGAGGCATCATCCTCATAGCCCGAGAACACCATGCCATGGCTCGAGGACCCCGCTTTATATCCTGCACATCATTATTCAAAGGCATCATGGTTCGGAGGCACCATTATCATGGCCCGAGAACGTCATCTCATAGCCTGCGAATCCTTTAATTTTGCGTTTCATGGCCCAGGACATCATGGTCTGAGGACATTATCCTAACCGTCCGAAAACAACATTCATGGTCCAACGGGAACTTGCATCACATTTAAATTTATGCACGATATACGCCTATATTGCATTTGCAGGTACACCAGCTAGCAAACGACCGTCTCAGCAGGAGCGATCCCGCTCCGGTTCCCGTAACCCATCCGACTCCAAACACCCTTTCCAAACCTAAGCATCGCGTCCGTTCCTTTTCGAATCTCCATCGACATACTCCGTCAATGGTTCCTGAACTACATATGGCCTGGTTCCTGTAAAACCAGGGATATGTAGGCAGCTCAGAAACTAGATCTCGGTCAAAGTTTTCTCCAATCGCCAATCCGGTCAAAATTGGCCATCTTGTCTTTGCCCGACAACTATTTCATCCTCATCGGGTAAAGAGGGACAGCTGTTGATACCCAGTTTTTCCTTATGTATTTTTCGTACCCAAAATACTTCCAAAATAGCATATTTGTGCATATATAAGCACACCCATAAGTTTTGATATTTTTTGATGATTTTTAAACTAATTTATTGCCTATTTTTTATACCATAAAATCCAATAATTATTCCCAAAATTTATCATTTTGGTGAACGATTTATTTTATTCTCATATTTACATCAAAACATAGCTAACATGATTTTTGCATATTTTTA
>MU783156.1:17081-50678 GCA_026770625.1 Nicotiana glauca | reverse complement strand
GGGGGGGGGGGGGGGGGGAGGTACTAGGGGGACATTAATTTTAAAGATCTAAAAATTATAGAAAATTCTTTTATAAATCTTGTAAATTAAATAATGATGAAAAATGATATTTTGAAAATATATATACTATTTGAAAAAATATGTGGACAAAATTGGGCATCAACAATTTTCCATGCAACTATCACTACTTTTGAATATGAAAAGAACTCTAGTTAATTCCACTAAAAGCCCACAACACATGGCGGGCATCAACGGGTTCTGTCACTAAAGCGATTATCTGAGTGTGCAATTTGACAAGGAGACCACAGTTCATCCAAAAGGGTTGTAACTTCCAGAACATGATTCTGACGGGGACGACATAGACCTTTACTTTGAAACTGTACCTAAGGTGCCTCCTTGTCTAGATCCTGAAGAATCCACCACCCTAGAAGACAAGTGTTTGCAGGAATCCCTACCAGCGTGAACATCTTTCGGAGACCCATAAAGATGGCTCCATGGTTCAAAGGCTTCATTAGGTCGTTGGAGCGGGAGTACATGGAGAAGGCTTCAACATCGACCCTTACTAATCATGTGGCGTATTTGGGATTTTAACGTTCGGGCCTGGATATTTTCTTCTCCATGTTGTTTCCTGTTTTAATGCTTTTTAAGAGCTTGCTTTTGGTATTTGAACCTGGTGGCCACAGAACTTCATAATATAATTGTGATGGGTGGCACCATTCGATATGCTTAGGCAAATGAGGTTGATGCAAGCCTTGGCAGAGAGGGATGCGGAGAAGGAAAATTTGTCCACAGAGGTCCAAGAAGCTTCCGAGAGGGTTGGACAATTGGAGCAGGAGAAAAAAACTTCGGAAATCGATTTATCTCGCCAATTCGGCGAGCTGGATCAAAAGGTGCAGAGCCACGAGATTTCCATTAAGCGGAAAAAAGATCAAATCTTGAGTTTGGTGAAGTATTAGAGTTAGGTCATCTCCGAGAGCCAAGCCTTTGAGGATCAGTGCCGAAAGCTATCCGCTGAGGTAGTTGACCTTACTGTTTGATTCAAAAGATATTGAAACCCTTTGAAACAAATCAATCAAAGATTAAGGGTAAATCTTAGTCAAACATAATAAATTCCAGATCAAAGAGCTAGCAGCATGGATCATACACAGGATGAAGGAAATGTAAATGATCTTATTGAGATTTAATATTGTATTTCCCATCAATCGATGAGGAGACTGCTTTACATGTTTTACTAGAGATTCATTCTTCTCTGTCAAGAATACTAGAAGAGAGCTTTTTGCTTTTTTAGAGAGATCGGAGGAGCCTCCCCTTGTTGAAAGCTTTCACTTGCTATATATAGTTGTGGTACCCTTGCCCTTCGCTTGGCTCGATGTCCTCTTGCCTCCAATGTGTTTTAATCGTACTTTTTGGCGCCGCTCGTGCTGACTCATCGGATGTCAGTGAGGAGATATGGAGCAGGCTATATTATCTTTCGCAGCCCAATTATTTAGGCGGAACTTGGTCAACTCAGTCACAACGGTCAGATTTTGACCAATATAGTTAGTACCTCCATCTGTCGAGGTCCTCCTCTGTCGGGCTCGGCAGACAGATCATAATTGTTACGAATTCAAGAGAAATCTGACTTACGATTCTTCATTCCTTAGTTACATTTCTTGGGTTTTTGGCGGAGCGGCAGCGTTCTATCAATTCCCATGGATTATTGCGATGGTTTCGGAACTGAAATGTCATTTGGTATTAAACCGTTATTTCATGATTAGCTCCATCATTACACCCGTTCCTGAGGAACTAAAATATTTCGTGCCCTATCAGATTCAATTGGCTCTTGGGTTTCGTGCTTGGGGAATTTATGTCCCTTATAAATAGAGGGAGCTTATCATTCGATTAACACATTTCTTTATCTTTTAATTGATATAATCGTACAGATATACTTTCTTTCTGATACCTCAAATTTTTACTTGCCCCCTTGTTCACCGAAAACTTTCATCCCTTCTTTTTGTTATTTCTTTGGCATGTTTTCTGATGAAAATGGCTGGTGATTCTTCTCGCGATGATCTCCCCACTGCTAATGCGGTACTGAAAAGTGCTGCTGAGGCCGCCGGAGGAGTAGATGCGGTGGAATATGAGGATGTCCCATAAGTAACTGAGATCCTGCCTCGCCCTGGGAGACAGTCAATCTACTTTAGTATTCACGCCGGGGCGAAGCCAGAACCTGTCCCCTCAATTTTGAGAGAAAAGGATATTGCAGAGTTGAAAGAAAGGTGGGGAATCCCAAATTATGTTGATATATGACCGGTAGTGGGGAACGATATAGTTCATTTTGACCGCCTCGGGTAACGCATGCTCTACGCCTACCCCTTTCTTATAGGGTATACACTTCATCTTCCTTTGCTGATGGTGGATTTTTACCGTTTTTACAAGGTATGCCTTACCCAACTTTTGTCGTATTTGTACAAGTTATTCCTTATGCTTCTTAAGTACGTAGAACTTGCCGGTCGTGAGGTCACATTAGACTATATGCTCAGCATTTTTGCTCCCTAACTTATTTACAGTTCGATGATTCACATGCGTCCTCGGGGGTTTAGAAGTCTGGTGGTAAAGATGGATGACCGGACCAAACGTCGTTTCTACGAGAATTATTTTTATGTGTGGACTAAGAACATTGTGGTGGACCCAATGAGATTCACTGAGAAGTGGAAATTTGTGCATAAGTTTTTGTATTTTTAGTCGCTGAGATACTCGACCGCTTTCTGTTATGGTGATAAACTTTATCACGTCTCTGCAGCTGAGAGATTGCCCCCTCCACCTGTCGAAGGTATTTGTTAATGGGTGAGTTCCATCCTTCCCCATACAGTGGGGATTCGCACATGGTCAACCTTTCATGAAAGTTTCGGACGCAGGCCCTTTACAGGTAAGATAACATTTCCGTCTGCTGTTCTCTCTCTTATTACTTAGCTTCTTATATGTCGTTTATCGATGTCAGGGAGAGTGCAGAGAGCGAGGGATCCTCCATTAGCTTTTCATCAGACGGCCACATCTGCTCACCCTATCGTTGTACCCATCGCCCGACCTTCATCGAGGGCTACTTCAGCTGAGTCTGCGGCCTTGGTTACTCATGTGAGGGCCACTTCTCTAGACGAGGTCCCGACCGGTATTGTTCATCCAACGCGTGAGTAAACATCTACTAAGGAAGGCGAGGGTTCATCAAAGAGACGAAGAGGGGAGTTTGAGACTGTGCCACCAACAGTAATTCATCTGGACGACTCTCCTACGACGGGCTCTGGAGAGGGTGTTGTTGTGGCTCCCCCATAGGAACATAACCGACCATTGGAGTTGTTGGTGTTTATGACCAACAATCAAAAATTCCTGCCGTTGCCTCAGCTCAATGAGAAATTCCTGCCATTGTCGGTGACCAACAACCTTTTGTGGCGGAGAATCAGTCTTCTGGGGCTGTTTTTATAATTTCGGACATACCCTCATTTTCTGCAATGGGTCGTGCTTTCTCTTCAGCTGCAGAAAGAGGAAAAGGCGTGGTGGTCGAAGACTATGAATCTGAGTCGGACCTGGACCTTGATGATGTCAAGATGTTTTGAAGAGGGCCTTACTCACTCAATGGTTCATGCGGGGGCCTCGGCTCGTATTCTTCAGATCCCTTCTAGTGTGAATCTCTTGGCGGAAGGGGAGGATCTGGTGCCGCAGTTTAGCCTGCTATATTTCGAAGCCGAAAATGAGGCCCTCCGATCTGTTCCTGATACTTATTTGATGGACGAGGTGGCCACTATAGGCTTAAGATTACGTTGCATTTTACTTTCGTTTTTCTTCACCATTCCTAAAAGTACTAATCTAACCCTGTCTTTGCATTTTTCAGACGTATATGGTTGAAGTGGAAAGCATTTGCAAGGCCAACATCTGGGCCAAGATTTTCTTGAAGATGTTGGAGAAGTATCGTCGCTACCGCAACAGGTGTCGCGAGATGCATGAGCGACTGAGGACAAACCCCTGTAATCAGGCTCTGTGTGAGGAGTTGGAGAAAATGGACCAGGAGTTGATGCAAGCTATCCGCAGCAAGAGTGCGCTCGAGGACCAGCTTCGAATCACGGACGAGGAGCTCGAGTTGGGCAAGGGAGTCACTACAGAATGTGAGCATCTGCAGGAGAGATTGAGGTTCATGAAGTCGGAGATAGATCAGAACTTGATCAAGGTCGAGGTGATGAGCATGGAATGGATGGGAAAATTGACCGCGCCGGAGAACAAGGTCGTTGGGTTAGAGAGCATCAAGAGTGCTTGGTATGAGGCTTCGGTGAGAGCAGCGGCCCTGGATAAAACCATCCGCGTCCTTCAATCTTAATAGGAGTCAGAGAGAGCGACAACTACTCTTATGGAGGCAAGGCTTGAGGAGTGCATCAGTGAGATTAATCAAGAGGCATCGGTTCTGGGAGATTGGGTCGCAGAAATGGAGGCAGAAAATGAGGGACTGTTGTCTCAGATTGAGTCTTCCTCCACCACTATCCCCGACCATATTCACAAGCTTTAGGTTTACGTCGAAGCCCAGTAGGATATATATAATAGTTTATGGGAGAGGGGTACTGTGACTGAGGCTGCCTATGGGGAAGCGCGAGTGAAAGCACGAGAGGCTCGCATCAACTGTATATATAATAGTTTGTGGGAGGTGGGTACTGTGACTGAGGCTACCTATGGGGAAGCGCGAGTGAAAGCGCGGGAGGCTCGCATCAACTTTGGGTATGATGCAGCGACGCCTGAAGCTAATGGGGGTGTGGATGATGGTAATGGAGAGCTTCTTGGAGATGGTGATGGTGATGGTAATGGTGATGACGGTGATGACGCCGAATGAAGATTGTTGTTCTTGCTTGTTCTTATTTTCAGTTGTTTGTTGTTTGTCATTGTTTCTTCCCCCTTTTATTTTCATACTTCTTCCTTTCTCCCCCCTCATTTTTATCTTTGGCTTGGGCCATATGTAAGCGGTGATAGTCCACACAATGACTTTGTATAACGGAGAGTCTTTTCTTCGTTATTTGCATTGTAATTCATCTTTATTCCATCTGTTTATGGTTTTTGGCGCGAGATAGATGTATGTATGGAGAGTCCCAATTTTCCTTTACTTCTAATATCTTTTGACCTTAGAAGTATTCCGCCTAATCAAAATAGTGCCTTGTCATTATTCTATCAAGGTCAAAATTTTCTCTTATTGGCGGAGGCCCTTGGCCTTAAGGGGTATTTCAAACTTATCAAAATAGTAACCTGTCGTCGTTCGATCGAGGTCGAACTCTTCTTTTTGGCGAAGTCTCTTAGCCTTAAAGGGTGTTGTTTCAAACTTACCGAAATAGTAACCCGACGTCGTTCGATCGAGGTCGAACTCTTCTCTTTTTGGTGAAGGCCTTAGCCTTAAAGGGTGTTATTTCGAACTTATCGAAATAGTAACCAGTCGTCATTCAATCGAGGTCGAACTCCTCTTTTTTTGGTGAAGGACCTTAGCCTTAAAGGGTGTTATTTCAAACTTATCGAAATAGTACCCCGTCATCGTTCGATCGATGTCGAACTCTTCCCTTTCTAGCGAAGGCCCTTAGCCTTAAAGGGTGTTATTTCAAACTTATCAAAATAGTAACCTGTCGTCGTTCGATCGAAGTCGAACTCTTCTCTTTTTGGCAAAGGCCCTTAGCCTTAAAGGGTATTATTTCGAAATCATCGAAATAGTAACCCGTCGTCGTTCGATCGAGGTTGAATTCTTCTCTTTTTGGCGAAGGCCCTTAGCCTTAAGGTGTGTTATTTTGAACTTATCGAAATCCCATCGTCGTTCAATCGAGTTCGAACTTTTCTCTTTTTGGCGAAGGCCTTTAGCCTTAAAGGGTGTTATTTTGAACTTATTAAAATAGTAACAGGTCGTCATTCGATCGAGGTTGAACTCTTCTCTTTTTGGCGAAGGACCTTAGCCTTAAGTGGTGTTATTTCGAACTTATCTAAATAGTAACCCGTTGTCGTTCGATCGAGGTCAAACTCTTCTCTTTTTTGGCAAAGGGCCTTAGACTTAAAGGGTGTTATTTCGAACTTATCAAAATAGTAGTCTGTCATCATTCGATTGAGGTCCAACTCTTCTCTTTTTGGTGAAGGCCCTTAGCGTTAAAGGGTGTTATTTCGAACCCATCAAAATAGTAACCCCTCGTCATTCAATCGAGGTTGAACTCTTCTCTTGTTGGCGAAGGCCCTTAGCCTTAAAGGGTGTATTTCGAACTTATCGAAATAGTAACCTGTCATTGTTCGATCAAGGTCGAACTCCTCTCTTTTTGGCTAAGGCCCTTAGCCTTAAAGGGTGTTATTTCGAGCTTATCAAAATAGTAACCCCTTGTCAGTCCCAGTTTTTGGAGAGCCAGATATATTCTGGGGGAGTCCCAGTCCGTTTGACATTGCTCGTACATGAGGGTACAACGTCAGAGAATATGAAATATTGTTGTTTCGTAGGTTCGCTCTGCGCATAAATTGTGGTTTCCTTGTCTTGCTCTTGTCTTCTGTCTCGGAGGTATCATCGGCGGGTGGAATCGCAGTTGTTTTACGGTAATTTTTCGTCCTTTAATTGAGATATTTTCTTTTATTCTTTCTCCGGCGCGGCCATTGTATTCCTTCTTGAGTAGAGATTAGGAGGCGAGTTAGAATGAAACTTTCCTTTCCCCTCGTCTGGTTATCCGATGGGGGGAGAACTAATTGGTAACATCGTTCACCTTGTTTGGCATGACGATAGTTGATGGGATGAAGGTTTCTGAGCTTGATAATTTTGTTTGGCTCTCCTCCCCCTACTGCGCTGCTCCTTTTGTCTTGTGCGGGTTGGATTTTTTTGTCGCGCTCCTTTTGTCTCGTGCGGGTTGGATTTTTTTGTCACGCTCCTTTTGGTGAGTTATCGTATTTCTTGTCTTTGATCTGGGAGAGACTTGGAAATTTCACTAAGAAATCCCCATAGACGGCGCCAAATTATTTGACTCAAAAGATATTGAAACCCTTTGGAACAAATCAATCAAAGATGAAGGGGTAAATCTTAGTTAGACATAATAAATTCCAGATCAAAGAGCTAGCAGCATGGATCATACATAGGATGAAGGGAATGTGAATGATCTTAAGAGAGGTTTTTGCTTTTTTAGAGAGATATGAGGAGCGTCCCCTTGTTGAAAGCTTTCACTTGCTATATATAGTTGTGTCACCCTTGCCCTTCACTTGGCTCGATGTCCTCTTGCCTCTAATGTGTTTTAGATGTACTTTTAGGCGCTGCTCTTGCTGACTCGTCGGATGTCTGGGAGGAGATATGGAGCAGGCTATATTATCTTTTGCTGCCCGATTATTTAGGCAGAACATTGGTCAACTTGGTCGCGATGGTCAGATTTTGACCAATACACTTACGATCAAACTAGAATTCTCTAACGCATAGAGGAACACGTTCTGGGCCCAATGGACTGATGTTGCCTCAGAGATTAAAAAGGAGGCGGGGGAAGACAAAAAGTAATCCTACCTGCTAGCTCGCTAGAAGGACCTCTTTGAAGTCCGTTCTGAGGCTTTCTCCTTGGTTGAATAAATTTCAAGGGTGGATGCCCTTGTGGATGAAGCAAAGCCTTCAAGTTCCTCTACCTCTGGTGACTCTGATGGATACAGAGAAGGGAATGAAGAGGATGGTGGAGACCATTGCTGAAGTCCCTGGGGACAAGGGTGATGAAGCGCAACCTTTATCCCAAGCTCTTGCAAATGATCCCTCCCCATCTTCCTCCCAATCATCCTAGCCGGGACTAAGGGGCTTCTTCAAGATCTCCCTTGTAATAGTGTTATGAATGATGCTCCTTTTGTGCCTTTTATATTAGAAAATGTAATTATGACTTTTATTTTAATTTTCACATATTTGTGTGTCATGACTGCTATAGTCTTATGGGCTAAGCCTAAGTGAATTTATCGCGTACTTGTGAAAAATCAGTTAAGAATGTCTTATATTTCTTTATACATTTTTTTCCGCCTATGAAAAGGATGTCTCCTCTTTGTTTTAGGACATGAGTTATTCAGAAATATCAATAAGTTTTGCCATTGAAGAATGTCTACCCGAGTCAGAAGACTTGTAGCTTTGTAGATATATATGCTGACTGCAATTTTTCAAATAGTACCTTGTCTTAGGTGTCAGATATGGCTACTTATAAATAGATTTTGTTACACAATTCCCGGTCCTGGGTGCCGAGTATTGCAACTTATTGAAAGAGTTTGTTGCCAACTGTGATCTTTTTGAATAGTCCACGGTTTCGGGCATGGCAACTTATAGAAAAGGTTTGTACTGACTGTAATCATTTTAAATAGTTTCTAGTCTTAGGTGTTGGGTATGGTAACCTATCAAAAGATTCTTCAACCAAGCTATACCTGTTGATATCTAGCCATCAACTGAGCCAATTATACTAACATTGTAAGTTTAGCAATCAAATAAGCTTATTTTCAGATATTGTAAACCCCCTCCCTAAGTTTTGGGTGCTTCATAGGAAGTTCCGGGGAAATGGGGAACTTCTAATAGGATAAATCTTTATAGGAATTCTTAGCGGAAAATATTTCTCTTTTATATCTCCAAAATAGCGATGATTTGACATGTAATTGATGGGAGACGTGTCCAATCTCTTATTAATGTTCTTGACATGTGGCCAAATATCATAGGCTCTGCTGCCATTAGCAGTTTCCCAAGCAATGATAGCTACTGATAGTGATTGATGCGAGCCCCATTCTCTAGAGATTCTTGAATTTGTTGTTTGCCTATAAATATACACAATTGATGTCATTGCTTTTATCTTTCTTCAGTTGCATCTTTGCTTTTTCTTCTTTGGGTTTTCTTTGTGTTTGTCTTTCTTTGTTTTACAAAATTCTACGGATAAACAAGAGATAAATCCTAGTAATGCTGTTGTGTTAGAGGCTTTATTCTCTTTGGCATCGGGGCCTCCGCGAAGCAGCGGAGTCCGCCCAAAGTAACTGGAAGAATGTTGTTAAAGCATCTTGAAGCAAAAGTGCAAAAATGGAAGTTGAGCCTAAAATATACGACGTTTTGCCTAGGGGAGTTAACAATTGGACAGATGGTGGTGTATTGAACAGCTCCACGTATCCTGTGAATACGCTTTCCTCCTTGGTGAACCCCGAACATCTCCTTCTACTGAAGAACAAATGTGGCTGGGAAGATTGTGCCATTGGGCTCTGAGCGTATATCAAGTTCTAGAGAAGGTTTTAAATTCAAGTATACCTACCCCTTCACTTTGAAGTTTAACCTTATGATTGAATCCATAATTTGGGATCTCTACCAGCACTTCAACGTCAGCCTAGCCCAGGTTGACCGACAATTTAGTGGTTAGTGGCTTGCTTCCGCCATTAATCAAACTTGGCTAGTGTAGGCTTTACTCTTCTATATCTTCTTCATTTCTATTCTATAAAGTTTTATCGGGGCAATATCATTGTGTTTTCTAGCTAGAGTACTCGAAAGTAGTAGACCTTGAGGATGACCATGACAAAGGCTGGCATGACCACTTTGTGCTTGTGTCTACCCATAATTGCATTCGTTCACCTGGAAGCTATTCTAGGGAAAATGAAATGACACGTAAGAATGTTACCTTTCTTTTGAAACTTTCTTTGTTGCTTTCGGCCTTACTTGAATTTCAAAATACAATTGTTCTTACTTTACTTGCGGAGGCACCCGACGTTGAGGAATTCTTCGGGAACATTTTTTCTTGCTCCCATACATCGAAGAGGTTCTAGAGGTATATTTATAAGGTTTTCAAGTTGAGGTCCAAGAGTCATGGTATGTTCTTGGTTTTCTTATAGACCCTTGTTCGGATTCTTTTTTTGCGATATATTAGTGTATATCCCTCCCTGTGTTGTTCAAAATAGAATTAAGGATCTCTCAGCAACTCGGCATAGAAAGAAAGGCTCTCAAGATAATGCTTTGATACCACTCTTTCAATCTTTACTCGGAGGCAGAATCAGTCCAGTTTTGGGAAGA
This sequence comes from Nicotiana glauca, assembly GCA_026770625.1. Classification (NCBI taxonomy): domain Eukaryota; kingdom Viridiplantae; phylum Streptophyta; class Magnoliopsida; order Solanales; family Solanaceae; genus Nicotiana; species Nicotiana glauca. The sequence goes on along the minus strand of MU783156.1, from coordinate 40,675 downwards.
GACCTTCGGTAGTCCCAGGCTACTGTGCCGATTCTTATTGATATTGAGGAGGTGGAATCCTCAGTGGGCTTGGAGAGTAGTTTCCTCAAGGCGCAAGTTGCCCCAAAAGTTCCTATGGTTCTGGTATCATTGACTCCTATTTGACTATGGTAATCCTCGGTTCGTCTATCGTCTCGTCAGCTCTGATTCCTTCCCAGGCTGGACCTTCCACAAGTATCGGTAAGCTTCTCGCTGTAGAGGAGGTTTTTAAAGGAGTAGATGCACGGGGTTTATAGAGGATGAACATTCAACTCTCATGAATGATATGACAAATTACACTACTCGTGTATGTTTTTTATCACTGCAAAAAATGCTATAATTCCTTCAACTTTTGAAGTTAAAGCGTTTTCCCCTTTTATTTTTGTTGGGACACTTAATATATTCACAAGTTTCAAAGAGGGTCAGTCACGATGAAGGGAGATTGTAGAGTTAAGGAGTCTAGTAGAGATGGTCATGGTTGAGGTTTAGAAAGAGCTTTTTGAGGGGGTGGCTCATGAATCCTGAGCGAAGAGGATGAACAAAGAATTTGAGTGGATGAGGTCTGAGCTTACTCAGTCTGCTGAGAGGTATCTCAGCATGAATTAATACTTGGTGAGAAGTTGTCCCTCTTGGGATCAAGTATAAGGGTAGCGTGATGTCCTTACATCTCGTCTTCGGAGTACAGAAGAAAGGGAAAAGTCTTTCAAAGAGCAGTTTGGAGCTTCACGGGCCGAGGTATAGAGGCTTAGATGCGAGAAAGATAATTTTATTTCTGACGTGAGGGACTTTGAAATTCGTGCTGAGCATACTGAGCAAGTCATGTTTCTAGCCGGCTCAAAACACTTAGATGGTTCGGGACAATGACGATCTGGACCTAGATGCGGAGGTAGTAGAGGCCAAAAAAACATGGAGAGCTGCTCAATTGGAGCCGGACTTGGATGGCATAGACAACTATTCCTCTGGAGATGATTTGGATCCTGCCGAGCCATACTACAATATGGGTAAAAGGGCCACCAAAATCCCTTCAACCTCACAGTCTTCCCTCCTTCCGGGTACTCCCCCGACGTCTTTCATTGCTCCCTTGGATCCTTCAATTGCTTCTTCTTCGGTGAATGCCCGTGCAGATACACTAGACTCTTCCTCCTTTGGTGGCTATTGATGAACTCCTGTAGTGATTAGTGACTAACTTGTTTCCATACTTCTTTTCCTTTTGTTTCAGGTTTCTTGGAAGTTTATTTTTAGGAATTCCTGTGAGTTTTTGGACATTTTGATTGTTCGTCGAAAATCCCGTTAAGGTTTCAGGAGCTATATTTGAAGCCTTTGGGAAATAATTGGCCATTATGCATAAACATCTCTTGGTATTTTTCCTTATTTGATTCATTGAGGCAATGTTGCTTTTCCAACAATGCGAGTGGGTTTCAACGTGCTTGATTGAAACTGAAATGTGTTACTGTTCCTGTTACGGATGCATTACTAGAAATTCAAAAAAAAGCGACCATAAAAAGTGACCAAGGTTGGTCGCTTACAGGTCAAAAAGTGATCAAGGTTGGTCGCTTACATGTCAAAAAGTGACCAAAAAGCGTCCAAACATGCTTGGACGCTATTTTACTGGTCCCTTTACCTCAGGGACCAAAGTTGGTCGCAAATTAGCACCAACTTTGGTCTCTAAGGTAAAAGGACCAAATATTCCGGGTAAACAATATACCGACCAACTTTGGTCACTTTAATATTTTAATAATATAAATTTAGTGACCAAAGTTGGTCTCTATATTTAAATTATGTTTTTATTTATTTATTATTAATCAAAATATAACGACCAACTTTGATCTGTAAACCAAATATTATATTTTAAAATCTGGAAAATAGCGACCAAAGTTTGTCTCTTTTTTTTTTTCTAATTTTTTAATTTTTTTTAAACATAAGCGACAAAAATTGATCACTAATTTCAAGAATTTAATTTTTTTAAAAATAAGCGACCAATTTTCCAGAAATTATTTTTTTAATATAACAGCGACCAAAGTTGGTCGCTTTTTAAGAAATCTGGGTTAATTAGCAACCAACCTTGGTTGCTATTGCCCAGAAAATATTTTCTTAAAATAGAAAAGCGACCAAGAAGCGACCAAAGTTGGTCGCTTTTTTGGGTATAATTTTGGCAGAAACTACATGTTTTGGCAGCTACAACACCTGCCAGCATATCAAATCCCTATTACAAGCAACAACAACAACAATACCAACAACAAAACCAACAACAACACAACAACAACATTAACAACAACATTAACAGGAATATTAAAACCAACAAAGTATAAAGTTCAATAGAACTAACACATTAAGCTAACCAAAGTAAGTTAACTCTTATTACAATCCCATTCGAAAATCAATTCTATTTGTCTAGTTCAAAGTGTATAAAAGTCAAAGAGTGTTATGTACATTATTATCATCACCGTCTGATGAACTTTCATCACCAAGACGGTATACAGAAGGGTCTACTTGTCGAGGATGGGAAGGACGATCACGGGGAGGACGGGAGGAACGAGCACTTGGAGGACTGGAGGAACGAGCACAGAGAAGCCGAGCCTCTGGCAATGACTTATGAGATCGGGGAATCAGAAAACCTCCAAAATCTAGGTAAGATTTGAGCTGCTCTTGCATGCCCTGGCACTAAGCTTGCATGCGAATGTACTGAGCATCTCTAAGCTTTTGTCTTTCCTTGTCCGCTTCTAGCTCGGATGTGAGTTTTATCATAGTCTCTCGCATAGCGAAGAGGCTCTCCCCATCAAGTTTCTCGCCATGCGAGGAAGTCCCTATTCCTTGCATTCCACACTTATAGCGGTAGAATTTCTTAGTAGGAAGATCATATATCTTCCCCCATTTTGGATCGCCTGCACCCTCCGTCCGCATTCTTTCAGCATCCTCGTCCGAAGGTTGGATTGGCTCGCCCGACTCATTAGGTGGCTGACTGCGTATGAATTCCTCCACTTCAGCTGTGAAGCAACCTTATAAGAAAAATTACATTGAATTATTATTTCAAAATTTATATAAAAGTAAATCTAAATACTTAATGAAAAGTGAAAACTTACATGTACAGCCAAGGCTCGGCCATTGACCCACCTTTCTTGATCCATCTCTTTCTTCTTCTTCTTCACAATATGAGTCTCCTTGAATAGCTCATCTTGGTTCATTGGACGCCCCAACTTCTTTTCCTGGAAACTCGTAAATTTTAGTTAATAAACAGAATTGATATACTTTGAAAATTAAAATAAATTAAGCAATTACGTACCATTCTTCTTTTTATTGTCCCTAGGCTGATCACACCTCTAGTGAGCAAGGATCCTCCCTTCTCAGATGTGCAAGCTTTCTTTCCTTTTTCACTCTTCTCTAAGAACTTTGCGGCAAGCCATTACCTTTGCAAATCCTCCCATAAATTCTGAAGCAACCAGTCAGGCTTCTGGTTCAACTTTCTAGCTTTGGAGAAACTATGCGATAACCGCTTGCGAGCTTTGAGATGAAAATTTGCAGCCACTTCCGTTCTATAGCGGTGTTCCCATACACACTTGCTCTGTATTTCAAAAGTTAAATATTATATGGAAATATCATAAATATAAATAATTATACTTCTTAAAAGAACATTTATACCTTAAATTGATTGAAAATTTGCTCCTTCAACGAGAATGGGAATCCACTCCAAGTCGCATAAGGTCCATCATAAAGCTTTCTAGTTGCTTTGGTGATTATCCTTGTAGTAATATTACTCGGGATGAACCTGAAATTTAATAAAAAAAACACATTAATATCTTAGTAAAAACTGTACAAAAACAATAAACGTAAAAATAACAAGTAACTCTTACCCATCACCCTCAGGGACTATAATGATCCTGCCATATTGATCATAATGCACCTCCTCGTCATCATCAGCATCACAGTCCGAAGCATGTATATCAGAGGCATGTATGGAAGGTGTAGGGGGTGTCAGAGCTAGTATCTCGCAGGCAAAAGCCTGAAATAGATAGAGTCCCTGATGAAGATGGCTGCGATCCCTATGACTGCGACATAGCTGGATAGACCGCAAGTGGCTGTGATACTGATTGTTGTGACCCGAGTGGCTGTGACACTGATGGCTGTGATCCATGTGGATGTGACATGGATCGATGCAATCCATGCGATGCAGATGGCTGCGATCCATGCGGTCATGAGGCGGGCAGGTGGATTGTATGTCGGACGTATAGTCCTATAGCCCTATGATGAAAGACCTGGTGTCTGTGCGAAGGTGTAGGGCTCATGATGCTGTGGCAGCTCAGAATAGCCCTGGGGTGGAGGCAAAGACATAGGCATAGGCATAGGCATCTCCAAAGGGGGTGGAAAAGATTGAGTATTATCTTCTACCCTCTTCTTTGGTTTCCTAGCCTTTTCTCAACCCTGAGAACCAGTAGGGTCATTGTTACCTCGACCCTTGCCTGTCATCTGCATATATAATACATATTTAGATTGAAACATATAAAGAAACTAGCTATAAATGAGAGTTATTAAAGAAACCAACTTTTTAAAGTTCATCGACGTATTGTTCCTCGTCAGAGAATTCTTCTTCCTTACTAGTTTGAGCTTCATTAGTTGATTCTTCTTCCTCGTTTTCTAAAATCTTACTTCGTTTATATCAACATCTTCCAATATGTGTTCCGGATGTTCCAAATCATTTTCTAAAAGTTCGTCCACTATTTGGTGAACACTGGAGATATCGTTTTGATATGCAACATCTAACACATTCTCGACTTCCACCCTACCTACAGGCTTAGTTTTGATTACAACCCACCAATCGGACTTATTCCGCCACAATGGATAAGGAGCATAATACACTTGCCTAAAATTATGTGCAATTATGAAAGGATCATAACCATCATACTCCCTCGTATGATTAACCTCAATTATGTTATATTGATTGTGTACTCTTGTACCTTTTGTTGAATTTGGGTCAAACAACTTGCATCTAAAGAGTATCAATTTCTTAAATGGCCAACATGTATATTCTAGTTCTATTATTTCTTTGAGCACACCATAATAATTGTGAGCATGTGATTTTTCCCTCATAAGGATTACTCCCACAAAAATTAAAATAAAATAATTATTTTTCATTGTTTGATTTTTGAGAATTTTGTGGTATTTTATTTTATTATTTGCATTTGTCTGTGCATGTTTATTTGTTAAATTAATTAAAAAAATACAAAAACATGTGGCATTTGTATTTAGGATTTAATTATACAATTAGGAGTAATTAACTTGGCTTTACAAAATTAAAAAATCACAAAAAATAACGTACTTTGCATTTAAGTGTTTAATGTTAAAATTGTATGATTTTCTTTTAATTTAGTATTTAATTATTTGTGATAATTACTACTTAGAGTTAATTAATATTTTTAGGATAATTTGGTCAAGATTAAATTTAGGTTTATATTTTATTTTAATTAGAAAGTAAATCGAAAAGAAAAGAAAATAAAAGAGAAGGGATCCAGATTTGGGCCAAAAATCCAAAGCCCAAACGAAATTTACCCCAAACCCGGTCAAAACCAACCCCTTACCTGGCCCAATGCCCTTCCCGACCCAGTCCGTCTCCCAGTTAACCAAACGACGCCGTTTCAGGCGTCTCAAATCCAAGCTGTTGAATACACTGGATCGAACGATCAAAAATCATTTGCCTCAACCCGATCGCAGCTCCGACCCGTTCTAGCAGAGTTCTATCCGGTCTCAAGAGTGTCTAAACGACACCGTTTTATTTAGTGGATTGATCCAATCCGTTGATCTATTCCGATCAAACGGCCTGGATTCAATCCCCATGCTAGTATATAAGTTCCTAATGCTACCCCGCCCTCTCAGGCCCCCCCACCTCCTCGTATCTCACAACTCAGAGACGAGCTCGTCTCTCACCTCCTAACTCCGCCGCCCTCCGCCCGCCGAAAATCGCCTACGGCGGCGACTGGCATCCAAACACCTCCATTTTTACACCATAGAACCCCCTTGACCTCCCCATCCCAAATCCCTAACCAGCTAACCTCGAATCCTTATAGATCGTTTCGAATATTAGATCAGAAATCGACCCCAAAACCCCAGCATCACCAAACCTTCCCAAACTAGCACAAATGACCGCTAGACCTCCCTCATCCTTAAACCACCATTGATTTCCCTCGAATCCCAACCCCCCTCCTCGAATATCAATTTTGAGCCAAGAACCCTAGCGCCGCCACAAGATCCCCTGGTGGCGGTGCCAGACCTAAACCTTCCCAAAATCACACCCCACCACCACCTCGACTCCCTCTTCCATGGTCCGTGATTATTTACCCTCGAATGCTTCGTGAGTGTCTCGAATCAAGCCTTTTAAGATGACGGTTTGAAGCTAGCTCAAGGAATGAGGTCAAAATGGACCTTAGTTGAGTGTTCTCATTCAAGAACACTCAACTAGGGTCCATATTGGCCGCAAGTCCAAAAGGGCGGAGGTTCGAACCCAGTCCCCGTTTAAACCGGTAGGTTTTCGTTTTATTTTTCTGTTAGTTTTCATCCATTAATTCATTTTCTACTCACTTTCTTGTCCCGTGTAGAATTAAAGGTTGGTTTTACTCTAGATTTGTCTTCTCCTGATTTTTTTCATTTTGTTTGAATGATTCGAAGTCAGTGTCAATAAGTCTTGTATAAAACTGTGACTATTCCTATAAGTGTTTGCTGGTATTATTGGTTCAAATTATTTCATTTTGTGTGATGTTTGTTTCCCTTCTCTTTGTTGTTCACCATTTTCCATATGAATTCAGTTTATTTTCGTTCAGTGTATTTACCGTGTTCATTTGCTCTTGTTTAGGTTTAATTTAGAATTGTGTTAGTTTATTCCCCGAGTCCGTGTCAATCATGGTTTAAAAAACTGGACCTTAATAGTCCAGTCTGATTCTGTCCTGAATCCCTGAATCCTTCATCTGTGTTTGTAATGCCGTGTGATCTAATTCGAGGTCAAAGCTGTTGAGTTTAATCATAATGTTTCTGTTGAGTCTAGGGCCTGATGTGAGTCTGACCCTGATTTTTAATTTTGTTTTGGGTGTGCTAGTGTCAACTAAGAGTTTGTTTAATGAGATTAATTAGTTAATTGATTAGGTAAATTGGTTATACCTGAGATTTTGTACATGTTTGAAGGGGATTGGGGTAGGACAGTAAATCACAGGGCATCAGGGGGTGATTTGGGATTTAAAAAGTTGAAAATGGTTTAAATTTGAGTGGTCTATTAGTACTAATATGCCATTAAACTAAGGTATTTATTTACAAATAGTGGGGAATAACACATAATAGTACGGGGAGGTGATTAAACAAACATTTACCTATAACCTTTGAATTAAACAATGAACAGGGACATATAGTAGTGGGGTTTCAAGGAATATGATGGGAGGGGTTCATTTTCTTAATAAGTTAGTGCTCTTAAGAGCTGGAGGAGGGCTTTAGTTTAGATATAAATAGAGGGGGGACTAAGTTCACAGGGAGGGATTTTTTTGGGAGAGAGCTTGAACACACAGAGATAGAGAGCTAAGGCATTCAATTGAGAGTCCAAATAGATTCTGAGAGTTTCTTTTCTGTGAGAGTTTGAAAAACACTTAAAAAACACTGGGATTCAAACTGTAAAACCTACCTTTCCATTGAACCTTGAAAAGAATTTCAGTTCTAATTATCAAGTCACATTTTCGAGTTCAGCTTCTGGTTGCTGGATTTTAGGGTGTTTCTCAATGTATTTCGTTCGGTGTTTGGTTTCAATTGAATCATTTTGGGGGTCAGTTATTTGTTGCTGTTAATTCTGTGGATTGCTATGTTTTATTTTGGTCTATTTGGTTGCTGTGTTGGGTGTTTCAAACTGTCCCATTGCTGCTGTTGGTATTACTATTGCTGCTGATCTTTTTTTCTTCATTGTATTTCCACTTCAAGGTACATATTCAAACCATGTATTGATGTAGCTTTGAAAGTTGAAATGTTGAAATGAGGTGCTCACCTATTTGCTGCCTGGAATCTGTGTATTCAAGCTATCATAGTAGAATAATTAATAGACAATTTGTACTTGTTTAGGTTCATTTTAGTTTGCCTTTACACTATATAATTGGACTAAAAACTAAGCCGTATAACTTGGACTGTACTTAAACTCTTTAGACTGTCAAAATAATGAGTGTTCATTAGCTATATTGTAATTCAGTTTCTCTTGTGTAAATGTAATTTCTGAGATTAGAGGAATGGCTAAGGAAGAAAATGATTTCGAGCCTTATGATTCTCATGTGTATTGACAACTACAGTTCCAGTAGTTTAGTTTCAGGTTGAAAATAATTAGCCTATTTTGTGTTATCAAATCATGCTTCCAGTTTGTTGTTTGCTTTAGTAATATCCAGAAATTCACTAGTAATTAAATAGGTAAGATCAACTGAGCCTTAAGCTCGAATGCGAATGGTCAATGTTTCAATTTAAGTAAGTGAATATCGTTTTTCTTTGTTATGAATTGCTGAACATCCTTTGATTAACTGGAAGCAAATTCAGTGAACACTTGTTCACATTGGATTGATGCTTGGTTTGGTTTAATGGTTTGGGTTTAACATCCCATTTTCGATAAGTGTATGCTTCAGCGCCCTAATGAGCGCCCAGGTCCAGTTCTGATGCTGCGTACGTTTGGGCTTGGGCTAAGGCCTATGATTGGCCATTCTTTTTGATGTAGACCTGGGTACAATTTTCCTTCTGGTTTGCTTTAATACAATAACAAATTAATTAGGATTTCTTTTATTATTAGCGACAAATAAAAATAGAAAATAATAGTTGCTTTAAGATTGGACTTTAAATAATAAACGAGATGAGCCTCGCTAAACGAAACATATAAATTGCGGGGCCCTCAATAAATGTTTATATAAAATACTTAGAATTCGGGACGTGACACTTAGTGAATTTCATGGCCTCCCATAAAGTTAATAATACGCGTGTTGCTTTAGGCCCGGCATTTAATAATTTTACCTTCCTAAACTCGGGTGTGCATTTCATGTGACCCAAATCCAAATCCTAAAACGTTGGATAGAATGTGTTTCGGATTGCGGGTGAATTTCATATGACGCGATCCAAAGACATGTTTTAAACGACGTTCAATTTTCCTTAAAATAATAATAAAAGCAGTTTACGGTTAAAAAGCACATAAGTTAAAGCATTTTGTAAAATCAGATAAATAAGCCAAATATGACTGTTGAGCGACCGTGCTAGAACCACGGAACTCGGGAATGCCTAACACCTTCTCCCGGGTTAACAGAATTTCTTATCCGAATTTCTGGTTCGCGGACTGTTAAACAGAGTCAAACCTTTTTCCTCGATTCGGGATTCAAACCGGTGACTTGGGACAGCATAAATCTCCCAAGTGGCGACTGTGAATCTCTTAATAAACGAATCCCGTTTCGATTGTCCTTTGATTAGAAAAACTCCCTTTATTATACACCCCGTAGGTAAAAAGGAATTGTGACAGCTCTGGCGACTCTGCTAGGAACTTTAACCCAGAACCACTGGTTCAGGGTTAGAAATTCGAGCTTAGAATACTTGTTATATTTGGCTTTATTTATTATCTAGTTTTATTCACATGTTTGGACCTAAGGTGCTAAATGCTGCTTTTTACCGCTTTGATATTTGTGAACTGTATATAAATTGTTACGAATCCTTCCTCTCTCTGAGTCTTCTACATCATGGAGAAGGGTGCACTTCGTGTGACTTCTCTTCTGTTTAGAGTCTTTTCCCATTTATAACGAGGTTCGGATAAGTTGCTAAGCCGGCGGAGCTTCTGTATCCCCGGTACGCTGCCCTCTGGCTCGGGTTATCCGCTCGGGTAAGCCAGGTCTAGAACAAACACCCAGGTTTTAAACCTAGAATAACTCAGCCTCATGCCGGATCCCTAGTAGGAATGTTTATCTACATCATGTGCATTTGACTTAGGGGACTCAACACATGAGTTGGGTCCGTCTAGGACAAGCAACCTAAGATGAAAAAGACCATCCTGATGCATCCTATTTGTTTTTGTGCATTTATTTGTTTCGGGCATGCATGCTGACCGGCTTCTGGAAATTGAGAATAACGGAAAATTGAGAAAAAGAGAAAAAAAAGAAAAAAAGGGGAGAGAAATAGCAGTGTAGAGTGTTAATTACATTTTCAGAAAAGTAGTGGAGAAACTCTATCGATATTTTTGTGAAAATGAAAAAGAAATGTTTTTAGTTTGATTTATTAAAGTTAGTTTATTTTTTTTGCAGAACTACATAAGTTTGATTCTCACCGGATGTGGGATACGTAGGCAACACTATTTGAAAAAATATTTGAAATAAAAAGAAGAAAGAATTTTTATTTTTTTTTATTTTTTTATAGGGTAAATAAATGTCTGTTTTTTCATATGTAAGGTGATGACATTCTTGTCTAAAATAGCCGAATGTCCCCAAAAGGACGCCGGGAGTCCGTTTTTGCAAGAACAACCACCTTTGATCATTTCTCAAAGTTTTTGACCGATTAGCAAACACAACCTTTAAATCTTCTTTGAAGTGATGAAAGGCCGTGTTGACAAGACCGGATATTTTATGAAATTTTTGGGAAAACAGTGATAATTTTTTTTGTTAGTCTATTTTTAGGTTGTATGGCCGTTTTGATATTAGAGTCTTTTGGAGTCTGTTAATATTGTAATAAAGTGTGTCGTAATAAACATAATTTTCTTTTATGGAAAGCTTGAAAGAAATCCAATTTTTTAATTTGTCATTTGGCATTTATGGCAGAACTACGCACGGTCTGATTCATGCGGAGGCATGATACATAGGCAATCCACATAAGATTCGACCACCATTAAAAAAAAAAGAAAAAAAGGGAATAATAAGAAAACAAAAAGAAAGAAATAAAGGAAATAAAGGAAAGTTTGGGAAGCACTCAAAAGAGGGCACATATGTAAGAAGCTGGAATGACGCATGCAATAGAAGCAAAGACATGATAGGTATGGTTAAACTGCCTAGGTGCATGGCATCCCAACGTGCAATAACATTTCTATTAAACTCTAAAAACTAACAAGTTTGTTGTTTTCCAGAGATTTCAAATAGTTAGCTTGTTAGAACGTTCTGGCAGATTACCGTTACCAAACAAGATCTAAAGGGCCCATACCGAAAAACATGTCTGGTTCGGACAAAAGTGTTGAAGAGGAAAAAATGGAAATACATACAATGAAGGAGGAGGTAGACAGGTTGAGACAAGAGATAGTAGAAATGCACCTAGCTTGGGCTAGGGGGCAAACAATACCAGTCCCGTACGCTACCCCTACTCTCCCACCGGCACAAACTCCGGAGTGCCCTCCCACTGGTCCATCAACGAGCTTCCCAATTCACCAATACTATCAGGGGAAAACTTCATACAATCCCCAAGCTCCACACCCAAACACGACCCTCCTCCACCAATTGCTCATGTTTTTGTGGCACCTCCACCCGCCACATTGCAAAGATCATCCTGTGAGCCGGTGTTTCAGGCTATGACAACCAATACTATCCTCCTGAACCCACCTTCAAAGCAGCCGAGCCATATACTTACACCCCTCACTTTGAGCTCACGGTAGAAACTGAGAGGCCGTCTAAGAGTTTGGAGCAGGATGAAGTGCTTCACAAAGTAAAAAGCCTAGAGCAGTCCTTCAGGAATATGCATGGGTTGGGCGGCCAAGTCAGTGTGGCCTATAAAGATTTGTGTCCTTTCCCCGATGTTCAGCTGCCAGCGGGGTTCAAAATGCCAAAGTTTGATCTGTATGAGGGGCATGGTGACCCAGTGACACACCTGCGTGGTTTCTGCAGTAAGATGAGAGGGGCCGGTGGGAAAGATGAGCTGTTGATAGCATACTTTGGCCAAAGCTTGGGCGGGTCCGCACTAGAATGGTACACAAGGCAGGATCCTAGCAGGTGGTACACCTAGGATGACCAAGCACAAGCATTTGTTGGTCACTTCCAATATAATCTTGAGATCGTCCCTGATCGTCTCACATTGTTGAAAATCGAGAAAAAGCCCGGAGAGAGCTTTAGGGAGTTTGGGTTCTGCTGGAGGGAGCAGGCTGCGAGAGTCGATCCTCCGATGAGGGAAGGTGAAATGGTGGATTACTTTTTGCAGACTTTGGAGCCAACTTACTTTGGCCACCTGGTGACATCGGTTGGTAAATATTTCAATGAGGTCGTAAATATGGGCGGCATGATCGAAGAAGGACTCAAGTCCAACAAGATAATGAGTTATTCCGCGATCAAGACCACCACTCAGGCTATCCAGAGTGGCACGGGAGGTGTGCTCGGGAAAAAGAAGAGGGAAGAAGTTGCAACAGTCGAAGCAGGTACTCGGCCCAGATCTAGAGGTCCTTCACCCTACTACCAACCCAGACCCCACCACCCAAATTACCCATACACCCCATATGACCCTCCATAACCCTACTACCCACCACCAGAGCCACGTTTTGCCGTCCATCACGCCCAAACATATACCCAGCCACCGGCTCACCCGTAATGGCTTGCACCGGCTCCCCAAAATACATACCCACCTCCACAAAACACATATCCACCCCCAAGGGCCTATAGAAATCCTCCAGGGTCAGGTTTCCGTGGGAATCAAGTTTTCAAGAATGAGAGGATGCAGAAGCAGAAAACATTTACTCCTCTGGGAGAATCCTATTCTACTCTTTTTCACAAATTAAGGCAGTTAGGCCTCAAAATGCCAAATCCTCTTCCTAGAAATCTGGACCATTCAGTGAGCTGTGAATATTGTTCGAGGGCTCCCGGACATGATACTGAGAAATGTTGGAAATTGAAAACTTCTATGCAAGAGCTTATTGACACAAATAGGATCGAGGTTCAAGCTCTAGAGACACCAAACATTAATCAGAATCTGTTGCCGGCACACCATGAGGCCCACATGATCGAACTAGTGCACAGGGGAAGAGAGCTTAAGAAGCCCTCACAAATAGTAATGATGATCCGTGCCAGTGAAGCCAGTCCCAAGGAGAAACCGACCAGTGAAAAGGCAGTGGTACAGGTGAAAAGTGCAGACAGCAAGCCAGTTGTGGTGACGGGGAAAGGGTCGTCCATTGTGGCGAAGAAACCAGAGCCAGTCAAGGTGGTGATGCAGGGGGTGTCAAGCACACCTGTGGTGGTGAAAGGGGCTCACATAGAACCAGTTCTCACTAAGCCGGTGATGCAGTGGGCACCGTGTTCGCGTAGGGTAAATTGAACCTGGGCAGAAGGGTTTTTAAATCATATCATCCGCGAAGCTAGGTCATTTTCTCCACCATTGTTGAGCACCTTGGGAGCTTTTTGGTAGCAATTGAAGAGTGTTTTGACGGGAATTGATTGGAGGTGAGTCCTATGGCCTAGAAACATCATTTTATTGAAGAATCAACCTGTAAATTCATGGAAATTTGGGTAAAATTGGAAGAACTAGGGCTTGACTTTTGAAATGAAAATTTGGGATTTGAGGGGGCATTTGAGCTCCGATTTTGGTAAACTTGATATGTATGAAATCGTGGAGAGACGACGAATCCGGTGATATGAATGTTGTAATTTTTTGAGAAGTGGGCCCGGGGCTCAGGTTTTGCCAACTTCGTGATTTTTGATAATTTTTGAGTCTTTGCGATTGGGTTATGATCCCTTAGCCTATTGTGATGTATTCCTTGTGGTTTTGACCAGATTCTACGCACGAGGAGGTTGAATCATGAGGAAAGCGCAAAGCGAGCTAGGATTTTGGCCGGCTTGAGATGAATAATGGTTATAAATGAAGTTCTGAGGGTTCGAAACCCCGGATTTGCACTACGTGGTGCTATGTTGAGATGAGACACGCGCTCTATGATGAGCGTGGGGTTTGTTACTGCTGGGGATTCGGACTCAGTCCATCCCGATTGATGACTCTACTGTATTTTTAACTGAGACTTAATTAATATCAGTATATTTTGGGCTAGTTGCCATGTTTGGGGCCTTGTGCCGATCTGTAGAACCCTTAAGGGGTATGTTGTGCTAGTTGACCTCACTTTACTTGTTGAAATCATACTCTCAGTCATGTTCTTAACTGATAAACATAATATGAACCGACTTTAGAAATTGGCAATCCAAATGAGAGATACCTGGGGTTGGAAACCCTGTCTTAGCTGAGTGAGCCCGAGTGGCCAAGTCTGTATTGACTGAGAAGGGTCAAGGACCCCATAGTGAGGGTATTTGATATATACTGGATCGGGCTGCATGCCACAACAGTATATATATATATACATGTATGGATCGGACTACACGCCGCAGTAATATATTATATGGATCGGACTGCACGCCGTAGTGATATATGATATATATATTATATGGATCGGACTGCACGATGCTGTATTATAGCGCTTGGGCTGTAGGAGCCCCTCCGAAGTCTTCATACCCCCAGTGAGCGCAGTCGACTATTATTATTGGATCGGGCTGCATGCCGCAACAGTACATACTATTATTGGATCGGGCTGCACGCCACAGTAGTATACATATNATATATATATATATATATATATATATATATATATATATATATATATATGGATCAGGCTGCACGCCATAGCAGTATACGGTACGGATCGGGCTGCACGCCGCAGCAGTGTAAGTAAATTACTGAACTTTGAGAGAAGTAAGTGAGTAGTGTACTGGTTGAGGGATATTCACCTATTTTTCCTCACTTAGCTGCTGTTTACTACATTTACTATTTGATATAGAACTGTGTAGTGTTTTTTTACGAGTTTTCATATCTTCAGTTGTTATTTATTTCTATTACTCACTGAGTCGGAGTACTCACTTTACTGCCTGCACCTTGTGTGCAGATACAAGTATCCAGGAGGCTCAGTAGAGCGTTTTGTTGTTGCTCAAATTTGACATCGGAGTTATCGAGGTAGCTGCATGGCGTCCGCATGACCCGATTCCTACCCTTATCCCCTTGTTCCGCATTTTAGGCTTTTATATGTATAGGCTACTACTCGGTTATATGTAGAGGCTCTAGAGTCGTGACACCAGATCTTTTGGGAGTTTTTTTGGCATTGTTATGGTTTTCTGCACTGCTTTTATCTATTTTAACAGACTAAAATCATGTTTTACTGATGACTTAACTCTATTAATTGGTAATGAGTTTCGTACTTGGGTTGAGAGTGTTGAAATGGTCGGGCTTGCCTAGCATTGTGTTGGGTGCCATCACGATCGGGATTGGGGTCGTGACAAGTTGGTATCAGAGCCTAGGTTACTTGGTTTCGCGAGTCATGAGCCGGTTTAGTAGAGTCTCGCGGATCGGTACAGAGACATCTGTATTTATACTCGAGAGGCTGCAGAAACCTTTAGAAAATTTCATATTCTTGAAATTCTTGTTGTGCGACTTTGTTGGTTCAAGAACTAAATTTTTGATATTCTATTCTCCCGCAGATGGCGAGGTCTCGTGCTATCGGACAAGGTGGACGACCACCAGTGCCACCTACTGAGGCTACTAGAGGCCGTGGACGCGGCCGTGGTCGTGGTAGAGGCAGAGCAGTAGGGGCAGCACCTGTGGATCCTTTAGTTGCCCCAGCTCAGGCCCAGGCTCCAGCAGCACCAGTTCAGGCACCAGCTATGCCCATTGTGATACTGGGTCTCCAGGAGACATTGACCCAAATACTGACAGTTTGTATGGGTCTGGCTCAGGTTGTCTCAACCACCACAGCAGCAACAACTACTTCACAGGCCGGGGGAGGCAATCAGACCCCCGCTGCTCGCACACCTGAGCAGGGATTACAGGGGTTACAAACTCTAGAGGAATCTCCAGCTCAGCCAGTGGTACCAGCTCAGGAGTACAGGGTTCCAGTTATGCCCGAGGACGAGCAGCGTCGCTTCGAGAGGTTTGGTAGACTCCAGCCTCCGCCACTTAGTGGAGCTGAAGGCGAGGATGCCCAGGGATTTCTTGATAGATTTCAGCGGATGCTCCGCAAAACTGGGATTCTTGAGACCAACGGTGTGTCTTTCACTATATTTCAGTTTACTGGAGCGGCCTTCACATGGTAGGAGGCATATGAGCGGCGTAGGCCAGTTGGTGCATCACCTTTGACTTGGCAACAGTTCTCCACTCTCTTCTTAGAGAAGTATGTACCGCAGTCCCGCAGAGAGGAGCTGCGCAGACAGTTTGAGGGACTAAAGCAGGGAGAGATGTCAGTGACACAGTATGAGATGAGGTTTTCTGAGTTGTCTCGACATGCATCTTGGTTGGTCCCGATGGACCGTGAGCGTATCTGGAGGTTTGTTGATGGTCTCCACTACCCTCTCCGTATTCTGATGACTAGAGAGAGTTCTTGGTGCTACTTTTGAGGAGTTGGTGGATATAGCCCGGGATATTGAGTCAGTTCGCCACCTGGATCGTAAGGAGAGGGAGGCCAAGAGGCCTCGAGGTTCTAGTAGTCATAGTGGCGCTCCTTCGAGGGGCCAGTTTCAGCAGGGCCGGGGACGTTCTTTCAGGCCCGCACAGTCAGCTAGACCTGAGTATCGTGGTGGATCTTCTGGTCGTGGTTATCAGGGCTCTCAGCAGAGTCGGCTATCTCTCAGCGCTCTTCCAGCACAGAGTTCATCTCATGCTCTATCTGTTCAGGATTCTTCCAGGCTGGGTGCATCAGCTAGCCACTCTAGCACGAGGGGTTCCCTTCGGTCCCAGTTCCTACCACCCGGGAGTTACTACGAGTGTAGTGAGTTCGGGCATATGCGGAGGGAGTGTCCTCGCCGTGCAGCCAGTTCATCTTAGCAGAGGGGTCAGCCCTCATCTTTTGGCCCAGTATCTTTAGCACCCGCCCCGCCATCTAGGGGTGAGGGGCAGGCAGTTAAGGTCGCCCCAGACGGGGAGGCTGATCGGGTGGTGGTCAGGCCCGCTTCTATGTTCTTCATGGTAGATCAGATGCTATTGCTTCGGATGCTGTTATCATAGGTATTATTTCAGTCTGCCACAGGGATGCTTCAGTTTTATTTGATCCCGGTTCCACCTATTCCTATGTGTCTTCTTATTTTGCTCACTATTTGGGTACGACCCGGGGGTGTCTTGCTTTACCTGTTCATGTATCTACCTTGGTGGGTGATACTATTATTGTAGACCATGTATATCGATCGTGTTTGGTGACTATTGGGGGTCTGGAGACCCGAGTTAATTTTTTGCTGTTGAGCATGGTAGATTTTGATGTTATTTTAGGCATGGATTAGTTATCTCCATGCCATGCTATTCTAGACTGTCACGCTAAGACAGTCACGTTGGCTATATCGAGTATTCCGAGGATCGAGTGGCGTGGTATGACTGACTATGTGCCTAGCAGGGTGATTTATTTCCTAAAGGCCCAGCGGATGGTTGGGAAAGGTTGTTTATCATATTTGTCTTTTGTGAGGGATGTGGGAGCTGAGACTCCCAGTCTCGATTCTGTTCCTGTTGTGAGAGAGTTCCCTGATGTGTTCCCTCCAGACCTACCGGGCATGCCGCCGGACAGAGATATTGACTTTGGTATTAACCTGGTGCCAGGCACTCAGCCCATTTCTATTCCTCCCTATCGTATGGCAACAGTAAAGTTGAAAGAGTTGAATGATCAACTTCAGGAACTCCTAGATAAGGGGTTCATTCGTCCGAGTGTGTCACCGTAGGGTGCACCAGTCCTATTTGTGAAGAAGAAAGATGGCACAATGAGAATGTGCATTGACTACAGGCAATTGAACAAAGTAACGGTGAAGAACAAGTATCCACTGCCTCTTATTCATGATTTATTTGACCAGCTTCAGGGGGCAAGGGTATTCTCCAAGATTTATCTCCGTTCAGTTTATCACCAGTTGAAGATCAAGGGTTCAGATATTATGAAGACTACTTTCAGGACTAGATATGGGCACTATGAGTTTCTTGTTATGTCCTTTGGGCTAACCAATGCCCCAACCGCGTTCATGCACTTGATGAACAGTGTATTTCGGCCATAACTGGATTCATTCGTGATTGTTTTTATTGATGATATATTGGTGTACTCGCGTAGCCAGGAGGAGCATGCTCAACATTTGCGAGTGGTATTACAGAGATTGAGTGTCACGCCCCAAAATCGAGGGACACGACCGGCGCTCAACCGGAGGACCCCAGTCAAGCAGACTTGGAAGTTACTTTCCAATCCCACGCGTTACCCCGTGATTCCAATATACATTATTCTTTTGGAATAACAATTTAAGACTTAAGCATAAACTTACAACTTGAGTTCATTTCTACTTTTTATCATTTCCAACATTGATACCAAGTTCTTTCAAAATACATACAATAACTACCAACGTGGACCACGATTCTAAACCGTACCATTACTACCCAAAATACTTTTGTACACCACCCACATTGTGTCTACGGAGTCTCAATGAATACTAGAAACTTAACCAATACTTGCCGGCGACAAGGCCCCGGCTATACTGTCACGCCGCAAATTCGAGGGACATGACCGGCGCTCGACCGGGTATCCCCAGTCAATCGGACCTGGGTGCCTTTCCGATCCCACGTGTTACCCCCACATTTTCATTACTTAATAACCAAGTGAAATAGCCATTCATAATTGAAAATACCTTTTATTACAAAACATACACAACATACGTGGTTCTCAGCGTGGTTTACATCTTACACCGCCCAATATACAAAATACATATTTACATAAGTTCGCAACCCACATTTACTGTCTACGGAGCCTCTAAGGATACAAAAGGGTGATACAATACTTGCCGGTAACAAGGCTCCGGCTATACCTTACACCAAAAACCAAAACAAGACTCCGAAATAAAAAGCGGCATGAGCCACGCAAGGCCCCGAGAGGAAAGGGGCTCACCAATACATCTGACGGAAAATGAAGGGGAGCTACGATCGGTGGACTGGAGTACCTGCTATGGATCCACCTACAATCATGACACGAATGTAGCGCCCCCGGCAAAAGGGACGTCAGTACATTTGAATTGTACTGGTATGTATGAACAAACCTTGCCCTAAGTAAACTCAAACCATACACAAGTTGCAAGCAATAACAGAATCAATAATCGAATACACAGTTAAGGAACAATCAAGCCAAACAAGTCTACAATCTCTCCTTTTTCCCTTCAACATTTCCACATCAATGATTTCACAATTTGATACACTAGTAGAGAACAGTAATAGAAGCAGCAACCAAACACACATGAAAGGAACAATCAAGCCAAATAAGTTTACAAACTCTCCTGTTTCCCCCTTCCACAATTTCACTTCAATAGTTTCACAATTTGCTCATATTTTGTTTCAATAGTGATTTCGATCACTTTCCACCCTTATTACCTCGGCCACCCTTATTACCTCGGCCACCCTTATCACCACAACCCACACCTTATTACTTCGTGTTGCGGCGCGTAACCCGATCCCACCGTACAGTTACAATTCACAAACAACACAACAACAATCAACAATTCACAAAGATCAACATCAACACTTCTTAAGAACAACCACAACAATTTACAAGTTTCCATAACCATCAATACCATTTTCCTTCATTTTCAACAATTCATATGCAATTTAAGTCACCACAATAATTTCCCACAACAAGCCAAATATGTTATTACCACAGTTGTTCCAATTGCATCATTTATGATTTTCCTTCCATCATTTATTTCTCAACTCTTACCACATAACACTTTCACAATCACGCATTTAGTTCATTGTCAATTACTTGAACCATTAAACCACAAACACTCAATCAAACCAATCAAACACCCAACAAACCAATCATAAGAATTTCACAAACAATCCACGTAGATATCACACATCAAATATTCGTACACCAAACAAGGTGATTTTACAAAGGTCAAAGTTAGCCATACATACCTCAAAGAGCTTTTCCTTAAGTTACTACAACGTTCCGGAAATTCTAGCAACTTCAATCTATTTTGAGACATAGCAAAATTGAGCAAAAATTAGAAAGATATTCATAACTCTAGCTCATTTGAGCATTTTATCAAATACTAGATGAGCATCTTGATTTCAAATCCCCTTTTCAAGATTTCCTTCATTCCCTAACCCAATCTTACTTATTTAAGTTAAACAATCTTCCCATAAACCTAAGTTGTACATGCATGTATACACAATACTAATACACCCAAGAATCATACCTCAATAACCCATCTTATACTCCAAACTCGAAATTAAAACCTAGGGTATAGAATCTTACCTCTTAGATGAAGATCTTGTGATTGGGTTCTTTGATTCTTGAAGATTGATGCAAGGTTTGGATGATTTAAATGTTGGGTTCCTCCTTCTCTCTCTAAAATACTCTCACCTCTCTCTAAAATCAGTAGGAAATGACCCCAAATGAAGCCCCAAAGGCTATATATCAAAATGGGGTCGGGTTATGAAAATTAGAAAATTAACCCTCCGATGTCAACTATGCTACCGCAGAATCCACCGCAGAATGGGTATGCGGACTGCGGATTCATCGCAGAACTCGTTGCCCAGAACTTGGCTGTTCTGCCTCATTCTGCGACCATTCTGCGATCGTAGAATGGGTTTTGCGGTTCACAGAGTTCAATCTGCGATCGCAGATTTCACACAGACTCGCATTTTTTTCAGCTTTTGGTAATTTGATCATAACTTTGTGTAGCAATATCCAAATGACGAACGGTTTGAAGCGTTGGAAACTAGACTCAAATACCTTTAATTTGATAGGTTACACTTCTCCTAAAGCCTTATATATATTTAGATATACTTGTTCAAAGTAGGGGCTTGTGCGAACTCATTTGAAATCTTAGCCTATAATAGACTTTTCCAATTTTTCTTATTCTTAGGCCTTTCCTTGGACCCCAAATTACTTACCATGAGACTTATACACATATTTAACAATTCCAATTGATGTACACCATGTTAATACCACATAAAACATTATAATTAGCCTACGTGGCACCACGAAACCCTAGGTTACTTAGCGAAATTTTCTGGGGCCTTACATTCTCCCCCCCTTAGGATCATTCATCTTCGAATGAGGAATAGAGTCTTCCCCTAAACACTTTAACATCACACATCTCTTTTCTAACCTACCTCAAGTCCCTAAATTTTGACTAACTCACAAACTTTTCAGAAATTTCGGCAGAATCTCCTTTGTTACTAGGCCTATCCACCTGCCAGAGAATCACCAAATTCGTCTCAACAACACATTCACAACTATACATAACACCACAATTTATATATCTACAATTCTAATCCCAGTATTACAAGCACTACATTATCATAAGGATACTAGAACATGGACTGCACAGTTTTAGATCAAAACACATATATGGTACATTCCAAGTCAAAACTAACTGGTATTCAATCAAGCGAAAATATTTTCCTTCCACGACACTTTCCGCTTTCCAGATGACATTATCGACTTACAAGCATTGTCATGACACATTCTCAGAAATAATATTAACTCCCAAACATATATAACAAGGATGACATATAATCATCTTGCATGAGATAACTATCCATTGACTTTACCTTTTAATAACTTCCACTGTACAATTTACATTCCACCAGATATTGCAATTCATGATAACAACAACAACCCACAATTCCATAACATGGCATCATACCATCAAGAATGTCATTTCATAGTAACCAAACAATCATGTATTCATAATAGTCCTTACCAGCCATTAATGTAATCACAAAGGTGTTCATCAACAAGAATATAATTTCATTTCAATCAACAATCCATATGAAGTCAAGCCACCATGATTCTTGCTAGTAGTGCATCATATAGGATATTACCATGATCATATAGTTCAATCAAATCAATTCATACCCCCTTTTTTTTATCACAATCTTCTTAGACATAAGCATATGGAAACACAAAGTACATGAGAAATAGTTACGGGGAATATCATACCCTTATTGAAACCTAATGTGTAATACACTTATATTACCTTTATTATAAACTCACATAACATTCTTAGGGGAAAATATGTAGAATATCCTGCTCGCCCTCCAAACTCTAAATCTCTAGGCGAACGCTCACACTAAAACCTTGATGACCTTCAATAGTTGCTCTAAGGTGTGCTTTCATAAACTGACCATAAAATTACCTATCCAATATATATGTGATCACACTATGAAGCTTTATCTTTGACTTGTCTGAACTTACAATACCGAATGGATCTAATACAATGAGGAACAACATAGTTCAAGATCAGGCTGGAGTTCTTCAGGAATCCATTAATGCACTGAGTAGAGTACTTTATGAGGTTATATGCTAAGAGACATAGAAGGTTACTACTAACAATACGTACATGGTTAATAATTGTGACAACCTCAATTATTACACAAATGAGGCATAAGGGTAAGTAGTACATTAGAAATATGAATCATTAAGGAGGAATACTCAAGTACATGAACCACTCATTTTCTATAGTGTAAGGAAAATCTGTCTATCAAGAATAAGAATACTCTGACACTTTGAATGTGATATGGGTTTCAAAATACATGAAGTTGAATTACACTCTTAACATTACTTGACACACATAATCTATGCCACAAGCCCATGAGGATGAAAAGAAGTCGAATGCTTATGAGATTATCATATTTCAGACAGCTTAGCCTTTCCTGATAATTGATCATATATGAGGGAACCAAAAAAATGACCACTTGTCTTCCGAATCCACATGTTCATGATACGTGCAAAAATCTGAAGTCATCTAATCTCAACCTTTCACGAGTGAAACCCCATAGCTAGGACATCTTGACATTGGGACAAAATCATGAATTGGTTAGATGGTTCTAATTGTTAACACGACGCTCCGGGGAGAAGGCAAATAACACTCCTATCTAGACAAGAAGGTGAGATATCAAGGGTAGTAAAACTCCCCGCACATGACAACGACATAGTCCATGATTCTAGAAGTTCAGGGTGTAAAGAAAACCAAACTCAATGAGACAGTGCACAATAATCACTGAAGGTTTGCAGATGTTCATGATGAGATCTCCATAGGTTTTGACTTGAAAAAGGAAGTGTCATAGTGATACATAGAAGGGCATGTTCTCTCATGGTTGTCGTACAAGTGTTGGGAACTAGCACAATGAATTCACTAAATAAGGAATACAATTAACACATTGTGGACACATAAAGAGAAAATAATCATTCGTTATGAGTTGGACATGATTACGCTATACTAACTTCCAAACTGCAATACAATTCCACATCATGGGCAACCACAATAATAGAAACCAAGTGAGCTACTTGCTACGGAATATCTCAAGTGGACACAAAAATTATGGCAACACAAGATCTTCCTATGATGGGTATGTGAGGATCTCAATTTTCAGAAAAACTTTATACACATAGTGACCATTTCAATTGATATGTACGAGTAGGATAAGTGTTGACACATGCTCTTATGTTACTTGATAGTAAGAAGGCTTTCATGATGATACTTGCAAGAGAGTGGATTGGTTGATCAAGCCATATAAGCCATACACAACTGAGTAAAAGAGTGACTCGAGAAGGATCACAAATCTGGGATACTTTGCATGGAACTTGACACCACATGTACAAA
>MU783149.1:142082-153404 GCA_026770625.1 Nicotiana glauca | reverse complement strand
TGTATAGGGTGTGTGTAGGGAATAGTTTTGGGGGGAAAATATTTTGGGGTTGGTTTTGGGGGAAAAATATTTTGGAATTTTCAAATTCTTGGCCAATTTGAATTTAAGACCAAGCTTTTTTTCATTTTCCTCTTCTTTTTGTTGTTCTTTTCTTTCTTTAATTAATTAAAAACCTAAACTAAATTCCTAAATTGATTTAAATTGTAAAATTAAGCTAATTATTTAACTATGTAAAAATGATCATTTTTTGTTATCTTTGATTAATAGCACAATTAACTCAATTTAATTAATTTCTAAATGCAAACTAAACCTAAGGTGTCATGAAATTAAAATGTGACATTTTTTATGTTTTTTTTTTTAATTTTATTTTTATGATGATTTTTTTTTTAAATGTAAAAAAAAATGTTTGAAATGTAACTAAATAAACAAAAACAACTAAAAATCAATTAAAATTATTTTTGTCTATTTTTAGGAGTTATTTTCATACAGGGCAAAAATCACGTGCTTACAATACCAGTACAATTCAAGTATACTGACGTCCCTTTTGCCGGATGTGCTATATTCGTGTTATGATTGTAGGTGGATCTGCAACAGATACTCCAGCCCACCGATCGTAGCTCCCTCCTCGACTTCCATCAGTTGTTTTGGTGAGCCCCATTCCTCTCGCGGCCCTTCGTGGCTCAGGCCGCTTGTTTCCGTAGTTTTATTTTGCTGTTGTGTAAGGTATAGCCGGAACCTTATTACCGACAAATACTCTATTATCCTGTTGTACTTTTAGAGGCTCTGTAGACAGTGGATGTGGGTTAGAAGCTTTTGTATATCCATGTTTCTTTTGTTGGGCAACGAATTCATAACTTCACTAACCGTCACGTATGTATGTATATTTCGCAAAAGGTGTTTTAAATTAATTATATGACTAGTTCTTGAGATTATTGAGTAAGGAAAACATGGGGTAACACGTGGGGTAGGAAAGGCTCCTAGGTCCGCCTGGTTGCGGCTTCCCGGTCAGGTGTCGGTCATGTCCCTCGAGTTTGGGGCATGACAGGTTCGTCCTCAGGTGTTAATTTCAGGTGTGGCCTCCAACATATTCACTGCGCCACCTTCTTCGGCCATGGCACAACCCACTTTGACAAGGCCAAAATTTGATCCATCAACTTTCACTTTTCAAGTACCATCTTTTCCACCAGAAACAACCCATTTCACAACCAATTCCTACCCCCAACAGCCCCGACATGAGTTTACTGTAGGACAGGAGAAAACTAGAAAGAACCCCGAGCAGGAAGAAATCACTCAGAAGTTGAGGAGCACGGAACAAATCCTTAAGAATATACGTGGCTTAAGTGGTCAAAAGAGCGTATCATACGCTGATTTATGTATGTACCCACATGTCTACCTACCCATGGGTTTTAAAACTCCCAAGTTAGAAACAAATGTTGTTAAATGGTGCGAACAAGCAGCCATGGTCAAGCCCCTGATGATACCCAATTTTCCCCCTATGTTTTTATACCCAAAATATTTCCAGAATAGCATATATGTGCATATATAGGCACATCCAAAGGTTTTGGAATTTCTTTTCATTTTAAAACCAATTGATTGCCTATTTTAGTACAACAAAATCCAGTAATCATTTTCCAAAAATTATCATTGTAGGGGAATAGCTTATTTTATTCTCATATTTATACCAAAATGTATTTAAGGTGATTTTTTTGCATATTTTTACGAATTTATTTGGCATTCTTAAAGTTAAATTGCATATAATTGTAATTGTAGCCTATTTTGTAATTGATACAATTTTATAATTATAAAATTAACCCCAGCAATTTTTAAATTAATATTTATATAATATTTTTTTACCCACTACTTTTAATTTGCTTCTAAAACTGTTGTTGCTATTTTATAAAATAAATTGGGAAATGTGGCTATTTACCACTCCAATTCAACCCAACTCAGCCCCAAAATCGAGCCCAAATTACCCAGCACAATTACCACTCTAACCCGACCCAACACCTATTCAATCGACCCAGCCCATAACCCCTTTTAAATATCGGCCGTTGATCATTTAGATCAACGACCACCGTTGCTTCTTACTTTTTTTAATACAAACGACCCTAAACCCTACCTCATTTTTTCTCAACCGCCGCCTCTGAATTCCCTTGTGAGTACGTGATTTTTGCCCTAAGTAAATTATTCCAAAAGTTTCAAATAAAATAATTTTTACAAATATTAGTGAATTTTGTTGAATTTTGTGTTTATTGGTTGCATGTCAATTCATGTAAAATAAAAAAAAATATGCATCTGTATTTACAAATTAATTTCATACGTTAATATTAATTAAGGATTAATTTGTTTTAGAAGAGGATATAAAGAAAATGCCAAAAATAGTTCACTTTAGCATTGTTATTGTGAAATTGTCGCAAAATAGTTATTAAAAAAATTTCATGCATTAATTAGTCTTAGCTTAATTGTTAGTTTAATTTTGCATCTTTGTAGAAATTAAAAAAAAATAACACAAAAAAATACAAAACAAAAAAAAATATATACACAAAAAACTATTTAAATAAAAAAATAATAATGAATAAAAGGGAAAACTAAAAGGAGTGGTCTTATTTGAAGACTCGGTTTTGGGCTAGTTTTACACTTAAATCTGACTGGCCCAAGCCAAAAGAACCCACCCCACGCCCGGTCTGGCCCAAATTCCTCAGAACCCATTTCGAACCTAACCCAATTCCTCCAAACCCGGTCCGTTGCTGAGGAGGATTAAACGACGTCGCATGGCCAATACCTTTTTAATATCGACCGTTCAGGACATGGAATCAACGGTCCAGGATTTATTGATTAATTTACATAAATGTGTTATAAATCTTCAACAAAATCAAAGAAAAAACTCACCCTCCTCGTACCCAAACTCACCCCGTCGTTACACCGCCGCTGACCGCCGCCGGAAATCGTCTCTGCCGGCGGCGAAGCTCCAATCAACCCCAAATTTCTACCCCATGATCCTCTCTTCCTCCTCGTTCCATATCCATCATCATCTTCTCCCAAAACCCACCCCAAATCTTTGAATTTCAGGTCTGAAAAATGGCGAAAAACCCTAGTTCGTCCAAATCTTACAAAAATCGATACCAAATGACCCCTCACCTCCCCTTGCACGAATCCTTGTTCAAAACCCTTCTAATCTATCTAAAGTTTATTAACTGTGGGTCTAGGGTCATAACTTCATACTGATTTGTCGATATGTCAAGACGAGTTGACTCAGGTTAACGTTATGAGTTGATCTATTACGAGATGGACCTATAACATTAACTCGAAGTTAATTTCGAAGGATTTTGTTTGAAGATTAATTTGTAGTAAGTTCTTCATATTCCTGTTCTTCAGTCCCTGCTCCTACATGATTTTCTTTGTCTTTTTAATTAAGAATTATTTTTCAGTCGAAGTTTAGCATCAATTCTCCTTCCTTGATTGTTAGCAGTGTTTTAGGATAATTCATGTTAGGTTAATCTTCACTTCTTTACTTAAATTCTGATTCGATTTGATTGGTGGTAGTTTGAATGCTCAGTTGTTATTAGGTTTCCTTCTTGATTCTGTTTATATGAAGTTGGAACTTGGGATTCGATTTGTGTTAATTACAGTTCATATTGATTAATCCAGTTTTTAATTCAATTTAGTGTTAAAGAAGAAGATATTTAGAATAAGTGAATTTGTTATAGCTGAGAAAGTCATTTTGTTTAGTTAACTTGGGTTAAATCATAACTGAGGTGAGGGATTTGGTTCAGTTAATTTAGGTTGTAATTTTCAAACTGTTTTGAGGGTATTTTAGGGTCTGAAAATGGCAGATTCATTAGAATTAGTAATTGTAAAATGTAAATAAGGGTACTATAGACATTCACAAGGGCATAGGAATAGGGTAGATGATGGTAGAACCTTCTAGAACATTCCAATTAGGGTCTTAGTGCAAGTTTCTGCATTTGAAGTGCAGTAATTTGAATAACAAGTTAAAAGTAAAGGGTCAAACAAGAAAGATCTAAAGATTAGAAAAAGAGAAAAAGTGTGAAGAGACTCTAGAATATTCTGCCCCAATTTGTGCCTATAAAAAGGCGCCCTAATCCCTTAGAGAACAAGTTTGGGAAGCCTCAAAAAATTCCCTCCCCTGCTCTGCAAGTTTCAGATCTGAAATTTGAGATCAAAACTCCAAAATCTTCAAAAAAACAAAAACAATAACAGTAGTGATTCCCAGAAAAACCAAAAACAATAAAAACTCCTCAAAAAAAAAAAATAGAGATCAGTAAAAAAAACCAAAAACAATCCTTGTTTCATAAAAGTTTCAGCTTAAATTTAGTGCTTAATATTCTAATTTTGCTGCTGGAGGTTCAGTTCATCTTGTTGAGTTGTTTTCGATTAAATTGAAGATCAAACAAGCTGATTTTGGTCAAGTTTTGAGTCTATTCAAGCTGATTTCGATTATTTTGTGTTTAACTTTGGTGGAAATTTCTTCTGGTTGATCTAATATCATCTCTGGGTTAAATTTACTGTTGTGAGCTGCTATTTGCTTTGCTAATTGCTCAATCTGCTGCTGACTTTCACCTCCATCTCTGTGATTCAATTTCCAGGTACATTATTGCATCCCTCGAATGACTGTAGTCTGAAAATGTGCAGAAATGATGTTATATGAAGAATTGAAGCCTATTTTCTGATTTAACATCTCTTTGATCTGTGTATTTAAACTCTACATTCATTGATGATATATAGATCCCTGTCAGTTTGTAATAAATGGACTGAAATTGGACTGTGATTAAGTATTTTGGAATGTTATTTGGGTCTTCAGTTACAGTCATGAGTCAAGCTTTATAATTATGTAGTCATTGAGGTTCGAATAGGTTGACACATTTCGCAAGTTGAATTGAATAGGCTATGTAGTTCATGGTTTTAGGTTTAGACTATGAGTTAAATACTTGATTAAGTCTTGTAGTAGTGAAAGCAGGTAAAACAAATGGTTGCAAGTTTAGTATTAATTCCACTTGGCATTGTAGTCGTGAAACACATTTGAGATGGTTGTTGTAGGAGTTAAATCTCGTTAATTTTGTAATTGTAAAAAATAGGTTCAAAAGGGATTGATAAATGTCAGTAGTTAATTTAAGGATATCCAAATTGCATGTAATAGTTAGTTTCTATTACTGTTGCTCACATTAGATCCAAGTAGGAAATCAAATTTATATATATCTAAAATTAATCACGAGTGCTTAATTGAATCCACATCCTTGTGTTTAAATTCCTCTTGTTTCCAGTTGTTAAAATGGGAGCCAAGCTCAGAATAGTACCGAGATGCAATTGGTAGTTAAAGTAGTGTCTGCATTCATTAGTTTTAGTTTTATTTTTGCAACTTATTGCACCTGCCGTTCGTTAACAGACCTTGAGCTTTTGTGATGTAAATGTCAATTAAAGATTGTTTGGGCCAATAGGCAGCCCAGTTATGCAACGCCTGAAACTCAATTTGGAATGGACTAGCTGTCAGGCCCGGGTCATGAAAATCTATGTTGGATTTTAGAAGTGAGATCCAGCGGCCCTTTGGATACGCTGTGGAAGCCCAGCCAGGGCTGATTACGAGACTCATTTTTAAAGACATGAAATAGCTCTTAAACAATATTGATTGACTAGGATTGTTTAGAGACAAATAATGTAGAAAATCATATTTTATTTTAGAGTGGACCTTTAAATGAAATGAGATGAGTCTCGCCAAACATAATGCAAAATTGTGGGGCCCTCAATAAATGCTATATAAAATACTTAGAATTCAGGCGGACCGCTTAGCGAATTTCATGGTCTTCCCCAAAGATAATAAATGCGTAGTTGCTTTAGGCGCGTTTTTAATAATCTTACTTTCTTAAATACAGGTGCACATTTATGTGACCCAAATCCAAATCTCAACGAAGTCGAAATGTGTCAAAAACCGCTGGCATTCTGGTACGGCGTGGTTCGAGATACATTTTCATGACGTTGCAATTCTTGTAAAAATAAAATAAAAAATAAAAGTAGGTTACTAATAAAAGGCACATAAATTAGAACATGTTTTAAAATCAGATATTAGCCGAATATAGCAGTTGACCGTGATAGAACCACGGAACTCGGCAGTGCCTAACACCTTCTCTCGGGTTAACAGAATTCCTTACCCAGATTTTTGGTTCGCGACTGTTAAATAGAGTCAAACCCTTTCCTCGATTCGGGATTCAAACCGGTGAATTGGGACACCATAACTCTCCCAAGTGGCGACTATGAATCTTAAACAAAATGAATCTCGTTTCGATTGACCTTTAAGTGGAAAAACTCCTTTTTTATTATACCCTTCACGGGGTGTAGTAAAGCCGTTAGTGAAAAAGGGAGGTGTGAAAGCTCTGGCGACTCTGCTGGGGATATCAAACCCAGAACTACGGTTCAGGGTTTAAGAATTCGAGCTCGGAATAATTGTTGTATTTGTTTATATCTGATTTTCCTACATGATTATGCTTAATGTGCTAAATGTTTACCGTTTTGATATTATTTGAACTATATATAAACTGCGCCGAAACCCTTCTCTTCTCACCTCCGGGGATATGCTAACTGGTTGAGATTCCCTATTCTGTTAGTGTCATACCTTGAAATAAGAAAGAGGCCGGACAAGTTACTAAGCCGGACGATCCCGCGGGTCCCTAGTACGTAGCCCCCTCCTCGACTCGAGTTGTCCGCTCGGGTACACAGTCTAGAACACATACCCAGAATTTGAACCTAGAATAACTTGAATTCATATTGGATTCCTAGTAGGAGCGCTTATTTGCATTACATGCATATGACTTAGGGGACTCAACACAGGGGTTGGGTCCGTTTAGGACAAGTAACCAGAAATGAAAAGACCACCATGATGCATTTTACATGTTGCATTTATTTGTCTCGGGCCCGCATGCTGAACGGTATTTGAAATTGAGAAAAAGAGAAAAAATAGCAGTGTAAAGAATTAATTATTTAGTTTTAGAAAAACCAATGCCCAAATGCTATCGAAACTCTGCCGAAATTTCGAAAAAAAATGAAAAAAAATGGAAATGTTTTTGTTTTTAATAGTTTTTTTTACTAAAAGAAAAGGAAAAATATAAAAAGAGTCTTTATTTTTGGAAGTTGTTCGCAGAAAAAAGAAAAAGAAAAAGAGTCTTTATTTTAGTTTGGGAAAAATAGGTTGTTTTATTGTTTGTTGAAAATGAAAAAAAAAAAAAAAGAGTCGTTATTTTGTCTTGTTTTCAAAAATAGAAAAGGAAAATAGTTTGTCCTGCCATGAAAAATGAAAATGAAAAAGAGTCTTGCTTTTGAAAGTAGTTTTGTTATTTGCTTATGAAATGCCAAAAATGAAAATAAAAAAAGAGTCTTGTTTTAAAATAGTTCCTTAATTTGCCCGAACTACGCTGGTTTGATTCTCACCAAGTGTGAGATACGTAGGCAACCCTTGACGGGTCCAACCACCCCTTTTGCAAAAATAGCCAAAAAATGTCAAATTTTAAATTTTGTTATAAATAAGTCGGGTGATGCCATTCTTGTTTAAAATAAGCCGAAAGTCCTTCAAAGGGACGCCGGAAGACCATTTTGCAAGGACAGCCACCCTGAATCAATTTTAAAAATAATTGGCGGACACAGCCTTAAAATCTTCTCCTTGAAATGCTGAAAGGCCGTATCAGAAAAATTGGGCTTTATTTTGGAAATTAGAATTGAAAAAAAAAGTATATATAGTGTCTTTTTCTTTTAGGTCATAAATAAGTGATTAAATCACCTTAATAAATGTGCAGGATGAGCACGACTCAAAATGAACCTTTCTCAATCATGAACAAGATCCCTTTGGAGTTACGTCTGTGGTGGAATGATTTAGGAAGCGAAGGGCGAGATGAAGTTAAGAAATATTTGAAAGGGCTTACCGGTTTGCTAGAAATTGTGCCTCGGGGAGATATTATCAGAGCATTAGTGACATGTTGGGACCCGGCACACAATGTGTTCCATTTCTCAGACTTCGAGCTTACCCCAACATTAGAAGAAATGGCTGGGTATATCGGGAAAGATGAGGTTCCTTTAAAAGACAAATATTTAGTGGCCCCAAGAATTGTAGCTGTGCACAGATTTTTAGACTCTCTGAAGATACGTAGGACAGTTCACAACGAAGATCTGGCAAATGGCTTTTGCACTCCACACTTCATATACCATAGATATGGTCATATTGGGGGGTTCAACAATCCAGAAAGCAAGATATGTAGTAATGGAAACCACCAAAAATGGGAAGAGCATAGTCGTGTTGCTCTCATGGTGGTTTTTCTGGGGCTGGTGATATTTCCAAGGAAAGATGGAAACATTGACATAAAAATAGCCGGGGTCGTCAGTATTTTAATGACTCAAGACAAAAGCACTCTTGCACCTATGATACTAGCCGATATTTTCCGCGCTCTTACAGCCTGTAAAGCCGGGAAAGACTTCTTCGAGGGATGCAATCTACTGCTGCAAATGTGGATGACCGAGAACTTGTGCCATCGCCCTCAATTTTTGAGCTATGAGTCTCCAGAAAAAACATGCATAGAAGAGTTCTACACGAGGATTAAAGGGGTTAATGTGCCAGAAGGATTTACGGGTTGGACAACATACTTTCGATCCCTTACTGCTAGTCATAGAATGGACGCTTGGATGGCTACCTGTTAATGAAATTATATACATGCCAGCGGCAAGGCCGCATATCCTCTTGATGGGCCTCAAAAGCATTCAACCCTATGCCCCATATCTAGTTTTGAGGCAGCTTGGAAGATGTCATATAGTGCCGAAATATGGTGATCTTAGTACTCAGGTAGTTGAGATTAGTCCTGAAGGACAATTTCTCTGAATCAAAAGTCCGTCAAATTTGGAATGAATGTCAATACCTGAAGGCAGACACTTGCATAAAGGATTCGGCCAAAGGCGAAGTATCGCCTGAGTACTCTGCTTGGTATAGGCGAGATTGTGAGCATGAAAGGCCAGCTAAAAGACCTCATATCAAGGAATTTGCTGAATCATCAAGAGAACAGTGGTCTTGGCTAACCAAAGAGAATGAGTATAGGGCAAAAATAACCGAGTTGGAAAAACAAGTCCAGTATCTTAAATTTGAAAACAGTGTGTAAGCTGCAGTTGACGAGGGTGAGAAAAAACAATTGGCCAAAGATAATGAAGCATTACGAGCTCAAATCCAGAAAATGAAGATAGCAACTGAAACTCTTGTTAGAAATGCCCGAGATGCAAAGCTGATAGATAATTTGCGGCAAAAAGTTAATGATTACAGTTTTGACCTTAACAAAGCAGAAAAAGAACTAGCTGGGGTTCGAAGACAGTTGGCTAAAAATGCAGAGGAACGAGCCCGTATGATACAACAACTAAAAGAAGAGCATGATAATGAGGTCGCCAGATTGAGGAAAAAGGTCATTACCGCAGAGGTCAAAATGAGCAAACAGGCAAAGGAGTTCAGTGTTGAAAGGGAACATTGTTATACAGCTTTAGCATAATTAGAAATGGATCTACAACAACTCCAGGAGCAAAGTCAGCAGACTTTGGAGGCTAGGGCTGAACAGATTGGGCGGTTGCTTTAGGAAAAAGGGATAATTAGAGAAAGAATCCTCGATATTGCTCATTACATCACCCGGAAGTGCCTATGTGAGAACATGACCCAAAATACATTTTTTGCCTCAGTGATGATATTCGTGAAATAGATAATGGGCGACCTAGGCAGACTTCAAAGGGAACTTGCATATAGGCCCGCGGCGAGACCGAACGATGTCCCGCGGGAACCAGGAGCTTTAATGTATTCTTAAGTCTGTAGTTAATCATTTGAGTCTATATTTTTATCTGCATTTCATTTCAAATAGTTGTTAAGAAGTCCGTAGTTTGGTTCATCATTCAGCGTCTGTCGTTGTAATAGATGTGTTGGCCATGAATAAAATTGAAAATTCCCAAAAAAATTGTATTGGTATTTTTGTTCAAACATAGTTGCGATATATAGGCAATCTTTGTAGGACCGACCATAAATGTAAATACAAGTCAAAATAATAAGTGAAAAACAAAAGAAAAAAAAAATGAAAAATGAAAAAAAAGAAAGAGGGAAAAGCCACAACAAAAGAATTGGCAAAGCAAAGAAAAAGGCAAGAATTAAAGAAAAGCCATAATTGAGAAAGCCGGGATGACGCATGTGGCCGAGCAAAATTGTTTAAGCGCATCTATGCTCCCAAAGTGCGATAATTGATTGATAATGCCCTAACCACTAATAACATTGTTGTTGTTGATGAGTTTAGACATGTGGTTTTAGTTAGCTGGCATTCTGGCAACTCATCCGTACAATACCCGTTCCAAAGATATGTCGAAAAAGATTATCCAAGAGATCGAAGCTACAATTGTTGACCCGGCTAGGGATGAAGAAACAGTGGATGTAAATGCTATGAAGGATGAAATGTACAAATTGAAACAACAAATGGCCGAAATGTACCAGGCCTGGGCAAAAGGACAACCCTTACTCACATATCCCGGCTATGTTCCTCCATCAGTTCAAACACAAGACCCTCCTACCGTAAATTCTTCCCCTGATTACCCTACATATCCACCATATTACGCAACCACTTCTCAAACACCACAACCTCCTCCACCACCAAAGCAAATCCCACCACCTCCACCACTAGTTGCTCGTGTGTACGTGGCTCCTCCACCGACCATGTTACATAAATCTTCAAGCGAACCTCTGTTCCACACCCAAGAAAATCATTACTATCCACCAGAACCCACTTTTAGACCTCATGAGCCATACCCGTACACTCCTCTCATTGATATATCCGAGGAAGAGAAACTACCCAAGAACCCCGAACAGGAGGAAATGATTCACAAAGTAAAAAGTTTGGAACAGTCATTCCGAAACATGCAAGGGCTCGGGGGGCAAGTAAGTGTGTCTTATAAAGACTTGTGCCTATTTCCAGAAGTTCAACTACGTGCGGGTTTCAAATTGCCAAAGTTTGATCTTTATGATGGGCATGGAGATCTCGTGGCCCATTTGAGGGGGTTTTGTATCAAAATGAGGGGTGATGGAGGAAAAGATGAATTGCTAATGGCATATTTCAGCCAGAGCCTCAGTGGGTCAGCCTTGGAGTGGTACACTAGGCAAGATCACACTCGTTGGTATACATGGGATGACTTAGCCCAGGCCTTTGCAAATCACTTTCAGTATAATTTGGAGATTGTTCCCGACCGACTCTCCTTGACAAAGATTGAAAAGAAGCCTGGGGAGAGCTTTAGGGAATACGGATTCAGATGGAGAGAGCA